>JAYJMJ010294166.1:0-10531 GCA_036873875.1 Laminaria ephemera
CATTGGTGCAATATGCGACTGATGCTGGGTTTAGTGAGGTTGAGGTTTCGCTGGCAACTATGATATCAAAAGAGCAGGGGGATTATCCGGTGCTGTTGTTGACAGGGAAGGTATAATCGAGTCAGATCAAGTGGCCATTATAATTTTAAACAAGGTTGGGTTATGAGCGAATCACAGCACATCGAGTGGAAAGCATCTTGGCGAGACGAGTACTTGAAGTGGATTTGTGGTTTTGCCAATGCTGACGGTGGCTCATTAATTATTGGCCGCAGCGATAAACGGCGACGTAGTTGGTATTGATAACGCTCAAGAGCTATTAGAAATCATCCCCAGCAAAGTACGTGACTTACTTGGCATTGTAGTGGATGTGAATTTACTCGAGGAAGACGGCAAACAACTACTAGAAATTATTATCGAGGCATATCCTTCACCCATAAGCTATAAAGGCCAATATCATTATCGAAGTGGTAGCACTAAGCAAGAGCTGAGTGGCGCGGCATTGGACCGGTTTCTTTTGAAGAAGCTTGGAAAGCACTGGGACTCGGTACCGTTGCCTCATGTAATGCCTGCCGATCTTGATTCTGCATTGATTGATAATTTCCGGAAACTGGCTCACAGAAGTGAACGCCTATCTGAAGAAGTATTAGCAGAGACCAACGAGGTGCTGCTGGAAAAATTGCATCTGTTCGATGGTAGTTATCTTAAACGTGCAGCGGTTTTATTATTCCATCCTGACCCTGAGAAGTATTTCACTGGCGCATGGGTAAAGATCGGGTTTTTTGAAAGTAATGTGGATTTGCGCTATCAGGATGAAGTGCATGGCGGATTACTGGCTCAGGTCAGTAGTACCATTGAAGTGTTAAAAGCAAAATACCTGAAGGCATGGATATCTTATGATGGACTACAGCGAGTGGAAACTTGGGAAGTGCCTATACCTGCCTTGCGAGAAGCGGTCTTAAATGCAGTGGTACACAAGGATTACACCAGTGGAGCGCCCATTCAAATTAGCGTTTATCCGAACAAACTAATGATTTGGAATTCTGGTGTGTTACCACCAGATTGGGATGTTGAGAAACTGCTGTCTAAGCACTCTTCAAAACCGTTTAATCCTGATATTGCTAATACCTTTTTTAGAACGGGAATGATCGAGTCATGGGGGCGTGGTATTGAGCGGATAATGGAAGCTTGCGAGGCTGCAGGTGTTCCAGAACCTGAGCTGGAGTATGAAAAAACAGGTTTGTGGATAACTCTTTATTATGCAACTAGGGAGGTTTCTGATGCCACCGATGACGACGAAAAACTAAAAATGTCGGGGAAAATGTCGGGGAAAATGTCGGGGAAAATTTCAGATTTGGTTTTTCCAATTTTGAAAGAGAATCCAAACCTCTCAATTCCTGAACTTGCAATATTGGTTGGTAAGTCTGAACGCAGCGTAGAAAGAGCGATTAAGTCTCTTAGAGAAGCAGGGCGGCTTGAACGTATTGGCCCGGCTAGAGGTGGAAGTTGGAAAGTGATTGAGAATAAATGAATTGGCTATCGATAAGCTAATTGCAAGTACTCTCAACACCTCGGTTGACTGACATACGACATATGAATGGTATGTGCTAATCTAAACTTCAGCCTAAAACCACTCCACCAATCCCCGCCACCAGCAACACCCAAAGCACATTCCAGTGCAACTTCAGCAGCAATACACCCGATATAACCGCCAAAACCACAACCCGCCAATCCAACGTCATCAGTTCAGGCTGCCACAAGGTAAATGGCCCAGCAGCAGTTTGATTAACCTTGCCAAATAAAACATGCAAAGCAAACCACAGCGACAAATTCAAAATCACACCCACTACAGCTGCAGTGATTGCAGATAAAGCACTTTTCAAGCGATTCTGGGCACTCAGCCACTCGATATAAGGTGCACAAGCAAATATCCAAAGGAAGCAGGGGACAAACGTTACCCATAACGTAACCGCCGCACCAGCAAGGCCTAACAGCAAACCGCCTTCTTTATGTGCGGCGAGGAAGCCTACAAACTCTGTCACTAAGATCAATGGGCCTGGCGTGGTTTCAGCAAGTCCTAATCCATCCATCATTTCGCCAGCGTTTAACCAGCCGAATTGGGTAACAACATCCTGCGCCATATAGGCTAATACCGCGTAGGCACCACCAAATGTTACTACGGCTAGCTTGGAGAAGAATACCGACATCTCTAGCAAAATATCCGCGCCACCGAGCAACCACAGAGCCAAGATTGGTAGCCACCAGATAGCCAACCAAACAGCGGTTGTTTTGAGTGTGCTGCTTAATGAATTAGCGGGAAGTGCTTGCACTATTTCGGTGGTTTCAGCCGGGGTGCTGCGGACAAATCCATAGATCGCTACAAGTAGTACTAACAGGGGATATGGCAATTGCAAAAAGAAGATCCCGATAAATGCTAACGCCGCAATGATGTAATGTTCTTTACCGTTTAACGCGCGCTTAGATACTTTGATCAAGGCTTCAATGACGATGACTAAAACGGCCGCTTTTACCCCAAGAAACAGCGCATGCATGAGTGGCACATCGCCGTAAGTGACGTAGATGGTGCCGAGTATTGCGATCACCACAGCGCCCGGCAATACAAATAGCCCGCCTGCGATTAATCCACCCACCACACCGTGCAATCGCCAACCTGCATAGGTCGCGAGCTGCATGGCTTCTGGGCCTGGTAGTAACATGCAGAAATTTAAAGCATTGAGAAACTGCTTTTCAGTGAGCCAACTGCGTTCTTCCACAACCATGCGGTGCATCAAGGCAATTTGTGCGGCAGGCCCCCCAAAAGAAAGAATGCCGACTTTCCACCAAACCATAAAAGCTTCGAATAGGGAAGGCTGTACGGCCAACGTTTGCTGGCCGCTATCTGTTTGAATAGTCATAAGAATCTCTCAGGCTACAGGCCAGTCATGTTGCTCGGAAGTCGCATCGCGCGCCCAGCGATACAGAGCATCGTAAAGTATCATGCTAGCGTCCAGTTGAGCCAGATCATCACGATACATTCTCGATAGACCAAGTGAAGCAGCAAGTAGACCAGCGGCTTCGGGGGCGAGATCGTGACGATTAGTATCAGCCCCTCGAACGATAGTCGCGAGATGCTCCAGTGCCGGTGTCTTCAGCGCAAACTCTTCGATCATCGTGTCAAAGGTGCACTGTTCGCCTCGATGGCTCCAGAACACATCTTCAACATCAAACGGGATAGCGTTGAATTTCTCAGCCACCGGTAAAACAGCCGAGGCTGCAACAAACAGAAACTGTGCATTTGGATCAATAAACCGACGGATTAGCCAGGGGCAGGCGATGCGGTCAATTTTGGGCCGTAAGCGACTGACCCAAACGGTATGGCCATCGTTATTAAGTTTTGGAATATTCGCCACAGGTACTAAGGGCGCACCAGCATCTCGCCAAGCATAATTACCGCCTTGCAAGTTTTCTGTACTGATTCCGTGGGTGCGTAATATGGCAGCCGCACCTTCACTCAGCTTGAGTCCCTTTTGACAGATTACAACAACTTTCTTGCCTTGTAATGACGGTACGAGCTCATGAATCTTAGTAAATGGGTGGCGAATCGCCGTTGGGATCAAACGAGGGTCTTCATTGAAATCTTCATCGATACAAACATCGATAATAACAGGAGCATCGGGTGTGCCGATTAGGCGTGAGAGTTGAGCAACAGTGATTTGTGTTGGTGATGGCATAACGCATCCTTCCTGGGTTGCAGGTTAAAAATGGATGCGAAACTTGGGCTGACGCCTCACGGGGTATTCGCACTCCCCATGAGCGGTAGATTGTCAGATAATGAGGCAGCTTGTCAAGGTGCCGATATTTCCAGAAAGGCGATGCAGTGAAATTTCCAGAGGGACGGTATTGTCAATCGAGAACCTTATCCAAGGCCGTTAATAACTGCTGCACTTCATCCTCAGAGGTGTAATGCACGAATGACAGTCGCACCACGCCCAAGTCTGTATCCTCACCCATTGCTTCAACCGCGCGATAGGCATAAAAATGTCCAGAGCCCGCCATGATTCCCTGCTCAGCTAAAGCTGCACAAAGGTCATGAGGGTTTTGGTTTTTAGTAGAGAAAGCAATGGTTGGCGCGCGATTCTCTGCAGTCTTCGGCCCAATTAATCGAACATTACGATGGTTTTCAAGATAGTCGAGTATTGCTGGCATACGCATCTGTTCGGCGTCGTGCATTAATTTAGCGACTGCAACAGATCGCTGATGATTGCTTTCTGGAACACCAAAGTGATGATCGTACAAGGCATCAAAATATTCGGCCACACCGTTACACGCTGCAACCTGCGCATGGTCCGGACCTGCTGGATTGAACTGTTTGTGTATCATGCCCTCGTTGAAAAAGTGGCCTTGATTGCCTAGGAAATCAGCGGTAGCGGTGCGAACCGTCATTGCCCCCTGATGTGGCCCATAAACTTTGTAGAGTGAAAATAGATAGATGTCGGCACCCAGCGCATCAACATCAGGCAAGCCGTGGCCCGCATAAGACACGCCATCCACCACTGTCATTACATCGGCTGCTTTTGCTTTGGCACAAATCTCAGCAACCGGATTAATTTCACCGATCACATTGGAGCAGTGAGGGAAGGTGAGTAGGCGGGTTTTATCAGTGATCAACTTGTCGAGATCGTTGACATCCAGTGATCCTGTTTCAGGATCAATTTTCCATTCTCGAATCACCATGCCTGCGTCGCTAAGCTGTCGCCAAACGCCTGTGTTCGATTCATGATCTTGGTTGGTAACGATTATCTCATCACCAGGACTGAGGGCTTTACGAAAAGCCTGAGCCAACACAGCGGTATTTTGTGAAGTAGAAGGGCCGAGGTGCATTTCATTGACGCCGACATTGAGGTACTCCGCCAAGCTAGCGTAAGCCTGATCCATCTGTTGCCCAGCTTCCGCTGCTGCGGGATGTGGGTAATAAGGTTGGATTTTGGTCGCATGATAATAGTTAATCAGCCTGTCGATCACTTGCTGGCAAGCATAGGAGCCACCGGCATTTTCAAAATGAGCCTGACCTTGCAGAGAGGGTTCGTTAAATGCAGGGAATTGGCTGCGGGCAAAGTCGAGATCGAGTGTGACGGTCATAGCATCTACCTGTGTTTGAGTTGAATTGATTCTTACACATCGTTGGATTAGTCTGCAATGATGTTAAAAGTGTTATCTTTGAAGTGAAATTTGTAGGAGGCTAATTCATGGAAAATCAACTTCACAGCAAGACCATAGCGTTTTACTGCGACCCTATCAGCCCATACGCTTGGCTGGCTTCAACGCGACTAGCCGAAATAGAACTGAAAACGGGCGCTGAAATCATCGTTAAACCTATCCTGTTTGCAGGACTGCTGAAGGCTCATGGGAATATTGGCCCCGCCGAAATTGCTGCCAAACGTATCTACACTTTCCGTGATGTGATGAGGCGTGCCAATGCTTTGGGTAAGTCCATGGAAAGCGTGCCGAATCATCCTTTTAATCCGCTATTAGCTTTGCGTATTTGCACCGCCGTTGAAGATGATGCGGAGCGTCGTAAAGTAGCTTTGGCTTTGTTTGAGGCTGCATGGTGTGAGGGGCGGGATATTACCGTTGAGGGCGTTGTTCGGGAGGTTGTTTCAAGCTGTGGTCTTGATGCAGATTGGGCGATTGCCTCAGCTCATGATCCGCTGATAAAAAAAGCGTTGATCGATAATACTAACGCTGCGATTGAGTTAGACATTTTTGGTGTGCCGACTTTTCTGGTTGATAATGAAATTTTCTGGGGCGAAGATCGCATTAGTGAGTTGTTAAACTATATGAGTGGGCAGCGCATTGACGAAGCTAAGTTGCAGGAAATATTGGCGCGGGAAGCGGCAGTGCATCGCAAGCGTTAGTATCTAATCTATCTAAAATTACTGAGGAAATTATATGAAAGAGCGCGTGGTATTGGTCACTGGCGGTAGTCGTGGCATCGGTGCAGAAACGGCGGTGTTGGCTGCTGAAAAAGGCTGGAACGTCGTGATTAGCTATCGAAATCAAGATGATAAGGCTCAGGCTGTGGTTAAGCAAATTGAAGCGCTGGGTCAAAAAGCCTTAGCTGTAAAATCAGATGTTGCTGTCGAGGCAGAGGTGATTGCTTTGTTTGAGCGAATCGACAGTGAGTTTGGCCGTCTCGACGCGTTGGTTAACAATGCTGGCGTGCTTGAGACTGCTTGCAAAGTGACGGAAATGTCAGTAGCAAGGCTGCAACGCGTTTTCAATGTCAATATTGTGGGTAGCTTTATGTGTGCTCAGCAGGCGATCAAGCGTATGTCTACCAGTAGCGGTGGTGAGGGCGGTTCGATTGTGAATCTGTCATCAGCGGCAGCGAGACTGGGTTCTGCGAATGAGTTTGTTGATTACGCTGCGTCTAAGGGCGCGATTGACACTTTTACTATTGGTTTGTCCAAAGAAATTGCGGGTGATGGTATTCGGGTGAATGCGGTACGACCTGGGCTAATTGTTACTGATATTCATGCGGACTCTGGTGATGCGAATCGTCCGGAAAGATTAGCGGGTGGTGTGCCGATGGGGCGTTCTGGCAGTGCGCGTGAGGTGGCGACTTCGATTGTCTGGTTAATGTCTGAAGACGCGTCTTATGTAAATGGGGCGCTGTTAGATGTGACAGGTGGACGGTAAATGACAGGCCTGCCCCTTAAAATCCAGCATCTGCAATTAAAAGATTATCAAACCAAGCCGTGGAAAAATGGTAAGGGGCAGACGCAAGATATCTTCCTCCTGCCAGAGAATGCTGACCATTCAAATTTTGATCTGAGATTTGCGCTGTCGCCAATTGTTGAAGAGGCTCGATTCTCATCTTTTCCAGGAGCGGACAGAGTCATTACCGTGGTCGAGGGCGACGCGCTTGAATTGGCATTTGATGAGACAGATGTGCGGCTGGAGAAATTCGCTTCACACGGTTTTGATACTGGGCTAGCTCCAGTGGGTAAACCGATCGGTGGCCCTATCCGCGTTGTTAATGTGATGGCGCGACGGGGTATTTGGGAGATTGTGAGATGTGAAATGATGTCGGAACTAACGATGGCTTGTGCCGATGGTGATCTGCTGTTTCTCTATGCTATCTCTGGTAGTGGTTCTGCGATTATACAGGGTAAAGAGATCCACCTTAGTCCTTCTGAGACGTTGATCGTTTCGGATGCGGCTGATGTGAATGTTATCAGCAATGGTCAATTTTTGGTTGCACATTTAACACGCGCTTAGGTGTTCTTTAAAGCAGCACGTTATTGTTCTTGTTCCAATCTAGGGCTAATCAAAAACACCCAAACTCCAGTAGCTAAGGCGAAGCCAACCATTACTAGCAGCAAGGTATTAATACTATCCAAATTCAAAGAAGCTAATAATAACGACATTGACGCCCCAGCCAACAGTTGGAAACAGCCTAATATCGCCGCTGCCATACCCGCAGATTTAGGCAGTGGTGCTAAGGTGTAAGTGGTTGCAAGTGACAGCATCGCACCGATACAGGAAAAATATAAAAACACCACGATCAATAATAGCCATAACGGCGGTGTTGTCGCGATGAGTCCCAGTAATAATATTGAGCAAAGCAGATAGCTTGAAGCGACGTATCGAATCAATTGCTTTGCTTCTCGATCATTTGCAAATTGGCGACTGCTAAACCCTCCGAGCATGTAACCTGCTGCGGCGATTGAAAAGGTCAGCGCATAAATAAACGGTGAAATTCCATACTCGCTAATCAACAGGCCCGATGAGGTTGTGATGTAAGCCATCATTGGGGCAAAGGTGAGTCCCACCAATACGGCACCGACAATGGAACTTCGAGATGAAGCAAACGCTTTGGCACTGTGGATGAAGGTTTTCAGCGGAGAAGATTGCCTTTCACTCCGGTTGGTCTCAGGGAGATAGACGGCGGCCAGTGCTAAGCCGACAAAGCCCAAAAACGCTGAGGTGCCAAACGAGGCGCGCCAACCAAACCATGTCATAGCAGTGCCGCCAACAATAGGTGCTAAGATCATGGAGATGCCTAGGATACCGGTCAGCAGCCCCATTAGTCTCAAGGTTTCGGGCCCTTCGGTGATGTCGCGTGCGGTTGCCCGAGTCACGATGCCTGCGCTAGCGGCACAGCATCCCATGATAAATCGCGCGGCTAAAAGGGTTTCTATTGATTGGCTTAGTGACGTTAATACCCCTGCCAATACAAACAGGCTCATGAAAACCAGTAACAACCGTCGCCGTCCAAAGTAGTCTACCATAAATCCCATAGGTATCTGTGCCAATGCAAACCCGAGTAGTTAGAAAGAAACGGTATATTGGGCAGTACCAATGTCAGTGGAGAATGCTTCAGCAACAGCAGGTATTGCTGCAAGTGAGCCATCAACCGCAAAGGCAGAAACACCAATAAGAATGGCGAGTGTAAATACAAGCGGATCGCGTAATCCTTTTTGAGCATCGATGGTATGCATGGTTGCCATTAATTGAGTTCCTAAAACTAGCGCTGACCTGAACGCAGTTTGCCTTAAAAAATGAGGTTGGAATAGGGTATGTTTGAAGCAGTTATTCTCAAGATGCTTGTATTGCCAAATGAGTTTGGATTACCAATAATGTGCTCAAGCGTAATTAGGACAGACTCATGAGCAGTCACTTCGAAAAACTCTACACACGTAAGATGCTACCAACAGCACCCGACTTTCTGAGTTCAGCAATTCAGTATGAAGTCATTATGGGGTCGGTCGCCTATGGGGTGAGCAACGACAGTTCAGATATGGATATCTATGGCTTTGCTATTCCACCTAAGGAGTTTGTATTTCCTCAGTTGCGGGGAGAAATCCCTGGCTTTGACGATTTTGATCTGAAGTTTGATCAGTACCAGCAACACCATATTTTTGATCAGTCTTCGCTGGGTGGCAAAGGGCGCACCTATGACTTTACGATCTACTCGATGGTGAAGTACTTCCGCTTGCTGATGGATAACAACCCCAACATTATTGATAGCCTGTTTGTGCCGGATAACTGTGTGCTGCACAGTACGGATATTGGGGATATGGTGCGCGCGAATCGACAGCTATTTTTGCACAAAGGTTGTTGGGCAAAGTTTAAAGGCTATGCCTATGGCCAGATGCATAAAATCCGTACCAAAAAACCAGAGGGCAAACGCAAAGCCTTGGTTGATGAGCATGGTTACGATGTGAAATTTGCTTACCATGTGGTTCGCTTGCTCGATGAAGTTGAGCAGTTGTTGCTTCACCATGATATGGATTTGCGACGTAATGCTGAACAGTTAAAAGCGATTCGCAGAGGTGAGTGGTCGCTCATTCGCTTAGAAGATTACTTTAAAGACAAAGAAGCCGATCTGGAAAAAGTGTACTTGGAAAGCAAGCTGCCTGATAGTGCTAACCCTGACGTCATTCGACAGTTGCTGATGGATTGTCTGGAGCAGCACTTTGGATCGCTTAGTGCGGTTGTTGTTCAAAACAATTCGGCTGATTTAGCCTTGAAAGAAATCGAGTCTGTGTTGAAACGTTACGAGCTTAAGCGATGAAGAAATTTTCGATAGTACTGGCGTTAATTTTTATCACAGCTCTGGGGTTGATGGTACTGGCTGATTTGTTGCCGCTGCTTATTTTCTTAGGGTTTATTGGGGCGAGCGTTGTAACGTATCTGGTGTATTGGTGGGATAAATCAGCGGCGCGAAAGGGTCGTTGGCGCACACCGGAAAGCACCTTGCATATTTTAGCCGTAGTGGGTGGTTGGCCCGGTGCGTTAATCGCGCAGCAGTTGTTACGACATAAAACTCAGAAGCGTTCTTTTCGATTAGTGTTTTGGCTGCTAGTGTTAGTTAATATGGCGGTGCTGATATGGTTATTTGCTCAGGGGTATTTATGGTCTGGTATAACGTTGCCATTCCTCATCGAGTAATTCATACCAATGTTCTTTCTTTTGACGCAGCTCTTGTAATTCTTCGGCTGTACCATGAGATTCCAGACGTTGGATTTCACGACGGTACCAATTGTACTTGCGCTGGATAAAATGCTGATCATAAACATCGGTAAAACCAAACTGGTGATGCCAGTTCTGGCTGGCCTCGTTCAGAGCGTGCCAACTACTGTAAATTTCGCGAATACCCTGCTGATGCAGTTCATTACAGGCAAGCGCGACCATTTCTGTAGCAATGCCTTGCTGTTGTGATTCTGGTGAGACAAACAATAAGTCGAGTTTAGTTCTGCCGGTTTTTTTGGTGATGAAGAGTGCCAGCGCAGTTACTGATCCGGTTTGATCCAGCAGTAATTTTGATGCGGGGTTTGGCTCACCTTGAACACCTGCAAAGTAATCATCGATATTCTTCTCTGCGTGCTTATGGATCGAGTTCTCAGGCCAGTCGCAGAATTCTACTGTGTTCTTGAAAGCAGTAAAGAAGGATGATTTCATTGTCTCTTGATAGTCGACCCTCACGGCTTTGTAGTTGTGGTTCAGCTGAGCTTCCTGGCGCTGCAGA
>JAYJMJ010294183.1:0-10528 GCA_036873875.1 Laminaria ephemera
CGACTGGAGTTGGGCCACTCGCGCGAGTGGCCTGGAACTGACCCAAACACGAACGAACTTCAACATGGTTTATTTGTTGCCGCGGCTAAACAAAAAAAACAAGCAAACGCGGCGCATTTTTAACAAATCAAAAAGCACAAAACTATTATTACCTTCGCAGGAAATAGGGTGGCCACTCGAGAGAGGGACCCCAAGTCACCTAAAACAATTTTCTCTAAAGGTGCATCCCCTGCCGCAGCCTTGGTTCTCTTCTCCAAACCGTCATCCCCTTGGGGAATCCAAAATCTATCCCACACACGGATTCCGAGCCATCTGTTCGCGTAATATCGACCCGACATACGACGAAAGGTCTGCCACTACGACTAAGGCTAAGGTAGTGGACACCATGTTTTAGGGCCTCAGTTTTCACCGACTCAGAGCCACTCGCGCGAGTAGCTATAGCTCCTCCTAATAATGGGGTTTTATTGATTATCTTCCGAGTTGCAGAGTTATGTCGTTTTTCTGGGTCTTGAGGAGAGGCACAGATTTCTGGCTGGGTTGGCCAACCCAGTGACTACAGTACCTCAATCTGATGACGTCCCCAGCAAGAACCGCGACTCGCTTGTTGCTCGGCTCCGTCTTGCTAACCTACTCGTGAGGTCTGCACCCAACAGTGGGGCGGAACGGCGCCTGTTTGCGCTCGTGCCCCAACACCCCCAGACCCCGATACCAACATGCCCAATTCCCTCTACAATAAACCGTGACTTGCTTGTGAAAGCATCTACGGAGACCGTTACTTCTTCTACCAGCTAATCTATACTTCGGTTTTAGGGTATTGTCTGCCATGCAGCCGGTTATTTGGCGATGCGTGCTACGGAAGAGGTAGCACTTTTGGCGTTTATGTTTCCGAATGGCGGAGCTCCTTAACCCAAAATCGTGGGGGTGTCATTCTTGTTTTGCAATATCATTATCCTTTATACCTATGGCATGGGTTTGTTCATCGGGTTCGCTTTTAGTTTACTCCAAAATCAGTTCGTGGGTGAAGTACGGAGCTCCTCAAGTGAGGAGGCTAAGAAAATGACTGGTGCACCTCTATCGCAGCATGTGTCTGGCTTCGACAAAAGCACACGGCATTTTCTAATCCCATACATGAGCGAGGTTCTGAGCCAAGCTCGCGAGCGACTTAAATTTGGCGGAGAAAGTAGAAGTAGCCCCCCCCTGTCGTAGGTGTGGTCCCACCTACAGCATAGGCGACGTAAAAACCAGTGAATACGGATGCTTCGATAGAGGTAGCGTTTTCTTTACATACTTTCGGTTAACGATGACCCTCAACGGAAAAACGCTACCCCATATCAGTGGAATACCACTGCGTTTTAACATACTTGGTTTATTTAATATAGGTGCCTGGTACCTAGGCCATGGAGTTGTTCATTGTGTTCTTCAAGCCGATGTTTTTCGTCGGGAGGAGAGCTGCTCGAGTGAAAAACGTCGTATAAATTAGGTGCTACCCTTATCGTGTAGCATGCTTCTAACCTCGACCTTGACAGTATAACCGGAGGGGAACGAGCGGAACAGTCAGTTCCAGCGGCTTGGCCCGCCGAGTCTTTATGATCGTACCAAGACAACACCAAACCCAAGCCATTACGCCCAGGCCCTAACATCAAAGGGCAAGGGACATTGTTTGGGAGGCTTACAAGTATTCATCATTCACACTATGAGCAACAACGTTTTGTCATGCAGCGCCCGGACAAGCAGGCGATTCACATCGTGAAGCGTTGGGGTCCGCCGTAGCTTATCGGTCGATACTCTGTTGCTCTGTGTCCGTTGAGAATCACGGTGAGATAGATTCAAGACACGTGCTACCGAGGGGGGGGATACATGATGACGTTTCTTGGGGTCCTCACGCGAGGACGTTTCTTTGGGTCCTCACGCGAGGAGCCCAAAATCTCCCGGAAACAATACACGGACATCGTTCGCGCAGCCCAATAAAAAACTCCGGAGGCTGAGTACATACCGGAAACAAATATAATAGACACATATGCTATGATACGGTTACCACCGGGGTTTTCTGAGGCTCCTCGCTTGAGGAGCTCTTGTATCTTGCCCAAACACTGACTATCAGAAAGCGTGAAAGAGCGACCCGATAAACTATCTCACGGCCTAGACATATCACGAATGATGTACTGTGGTATTCCGACGCTATTGTGTAGGGCCTCGGTTGAAGGGTCTTGTCATTCAGAAAATATGTCGACCATAAACCGCGACCCCGCTCGCAGCACGCCTCGATACCAAGCAACTAGTGAGTCCGTAACATCTTCGGTGTAGTTTCTCGGTCGAGGAGGCCCATCAGCCCGAAAACGTCGAACACAAATGTGCTACCCCTCCCATATAGGATGCGCCTCAAATTTCTATGAAATCCCGACGCCACCATTGGTGTCCCTTGAAACAGGTAACCGTCGACTAAATGCCAAGGTAAAGGTGGGCCGAGATCGACGCGTGCCACGATAAGATAGAGGTAGCACTTTTCAGCTTTTTTATTTCCGAATGACCGGGGCTCCTTAACCCACAAATCGTCGGAATGTCATTCTTTGTTTTGCAATATGATTCTTTTGGGTATACCTAGACCATATGTTTGTTCATCGCGGGGCACTTTCATTTTCTCAAAAACAGTTTTTTTTATTTAAGAGGCGTGCTACGATAGAGGTGCACCCGTTTTTTTCTGAGGCTCCCCACTTGGGGAGCTCTGAACCTCACACCCAAAACCCTGATTTTGAGTCTACTTAAAATGCAACCCGACGAACAAACCCATGGCCCACGTATTGTAAAAAAAACTTCACATTGAAAAACAAGAACGACATTGCGACGATTGATTTTGGGTTAAGGAGCCCCGTCATTCAGAAACAAAAAAAACAAAAAGTGCTACCTCTATCGTTGCACGCGTCTTCAGAGCCCCTCAAGTGAGGAGCCCGAGAAACAAAATGGTGCGCCTTTATCGTAGCATGTGTCGAATCTGTTTCTGAGACTTACTACTCACTTGGGGACCCTCTATACCCCGCCCAAAACTCCGATTTTTAGAAAAAATGAAAAGCAAAATCCGATGAACAATCCCACGGCCTACAGTATAATAGGTGTACAAACAAATTGCCCTAGGCAAAACAGGAATATGACCTTCCGACGATTGACGCGCGCTACGATAGAGGTAGCACTTTTCGGCATTTTTTTCGTTTCTGAATGACGGGGCTCCTTAACCCTAAATTCGTCGGAATATCATTCTTGTTTTGCAACATGATTTTTTTTAAATGCCTAGGCCAAAGGGTTTGTTCATCGGGTTGCACTTTCATTCTTCTCAAAATCAGTTTTTGGGTGAGGTTTGGAGCTCCTCAAGTGAGGCGCCCGAGAAACAAAAAATGGTGCACCTCTATCCTAGCATGTGTCGATTTTTGGGATAAGGAGCCCCGCCATCCTAGAAACGAGACGCGTGCTACAGTAGAGGTAGAGCTTTTCCGCTTTTTTTTTGGTTGTTTCTGACTGGCGGGGGGCTCCTTAACCCGAAATCGTCGGAATCTCGTTTCTTTTTATTTTTTGGCGGTGAATTTCTATGTATTCCTGGGTCGTCTGATTGCTGATTGTTCATTGGGTAGTACTTTTTACTATATCCCCAAATCAGTTTTGGGGAGGAGGGTAGAGCTCCTCAAGGGAGGAGCCTCAGAAAAAAATACGGTGCACCTCTACCGTACTATTGGTACTATTTGTACTATTAGTAATATTAGTACTATTAGTAGCATGCTGTCAAGAATAGCCCCAGTGGGGACGCAGGGTTGTCGGTGTTAGGAAGCGTTCTCCTCATGGTTCCCGGTGTCTCATTCATCTCTCTGTTGTCTCGCTGCTTCGACGCAAGGCAGACAATATAGTACTCCAAATAACAGGCAGTATAGGACAGGTATAAAACAGTGAGAGGAGGGCGGCAATCCTCAAAGTATCACCGTCGACTATATTCTCGCCCTCCTTTGATAGCCTACGACATGACACTCTTATGACCCATCAGACAACTGTGTCATCCGCCATGACCTGGTTTCACCTCAACTATGACATGGAAATCATATCAAATCTATAGCCTATCCATCTACGTAGAGCACTCTCTAACAATGCGTCACGAATTTAACCAAAAAGTGCTATTGCGGGGGACCATAGTAATCAGGACCAAATTTGGTTATTAAAAACAGTGCAATATATAGGTTTTTGTGTGTATCGTAGGTCCTGATTACTATGGTCCTCCGTAATACCCCTTTCCCAGCCCCCGTCGTCGGTTTTCGTCGTCACTCACGAAGGGCCGTCGCAGTATCGGGTGCCGTGCGCGTAGACAGCATCGGTATCAGTGCTTTCCCTGTTGTGGTTGCAGCCCAGGTTGTGGCCCCACTCGTGGGTGTGGGAGAAGTTGTCGAGACACGTCGCTTTTGCGATGGAGTACCCGTAGCCCTCGGTGGAAAGCAGGTATCTGTAAGATGGACGAAGGAGCGATACACAAAAAAACGAGCGGCGAGACTGCACGAAATCAGTGTGGTACAGGTATATGCGAAGGGATTTTAAGGACCGAGAGAGAAGGCGCGAGGGGCGTCAAAGCACGAAACCAGTGCTCATTGGTATTCTTCAGGGTGTACGAAGTATGGGATTTGCTGTCGAGACACGTCGCTTTTGCGACAGAGTACCCGTAGCCCTCGATATAAAACAGGTATCTCTCAGAAGGACGAAAGAGCGATAGACAAAAGAGCTATTACGGGGGACCATAGTGATCAGGACCAAATTTGGTTAGTAAAAACAGTAGAATAAATAGGTTTTTGTGTGTATCGTAGGTCCTCATTCCTCCGTAATGGGGGCGTTGTCAACGCACGACGTCAGTGCTGTACAGGTATCTGTGGAGGGTTGAAAGAGCCAGAGACAAGGCGCGAGGGGCGTCAAAGCACGAAATCGGTTGATGAATCGGGTGTGTGTTTGCGGACCAAGACTACGGTATCTGGGTCACATTTAAGGTCTCTTCTTTCGACGGCTCAGAACCACCCGGGTGAGTGGCGCCACAGTTTGGTTTTGTTCTTGTCGGTTTCGTGATATACACCGCCGTATCGTGTTTTTTTCCGCTACGTCAAGAACGTTTTTTTCGTTTTAAAAGCGTGTTTGCGATGTACCAACTTCGGTTGGGTAGCAGTTGGGTAGGAAATATATTACAATAGTATTTGGAGCCGTCGAAACCACAATCCAAGGCCAACCCAACCCACCAAAAGTCAGAGAAAAGTTAGGTTATTTTTTTTCTTACCATTTTTTCAATTTCTAACACAATTTTTTCTTGGTTTGGTTGGTCATGGGCTATGAAACTCGTCGGTTTCAACCCTAGTTTAACATTTTTTCCAACCCATCGGAAAAAAACAGCAAACACCCTATAGAGTGAGGTAGGTGTACACGGACCGACTTCCGACGCGCGCTACGAAAGAGCTAGCCCTTTTTGTTTTGGCTGAAACGTTTTCTGAATGACGGTTTTCCTTAACCCTAAAATCGTCTGAATTTCGATTTTTCTTGCAATAATTTTCGGTTTATACCTACAGTAGGCCATGGGATGGTTCATCGGGTAGCACTTTTGGTTTTCCCCAAAAATCAGTTTGTGGGAGAAGTATAGAGCTCCTCAAGTGAGCCACCTCAGCAAAAAACAAGGCGCCCCTCTCCAGTAGCATGCCTCTTGCGGGGTAGCAAGAATGGGGGGTACAGCCGCTACCGACGCGCGCTACGATAGAGGTAGCACTTTCTGGATTTTTTGTTTCTGAATGACGGCGCTCCTTATGTAACCCAAAATCGTCGGAGTTTTCGTTCTTTTTTTTTTCAATCTTGAATTTTTTTGTATACCTAAGCCATGGGTTTGTTCATCGGGTTGCACTTTCGGTTTTTACTCAAGAATCAGCTTTTGGGCGAGGCTCAGAGCTCCTCAAGTGAGGAGCCTCAGAAAAAAAAATGGTGCATCTCTATCATAGCGCGGGTCTAACCTCTACCGTAGCCTTGGTCTGATCAACTTCGTTGGGAATGACCCACAATCGGGCTGCAACAGCGGCAGGCGCCTTGTTGAGCACAAAACAGCAGTTATTGCTGGCGCTCACCCCAGTCCGCAGTACGACATCTTCCCGCTGATCATCTGCACCAGGTCCGCCTTGTGCAGGTCTCGAAGATTCATGACGTCTTCGTTCACCCGTAAGATCGGGAGAGTGTCCCTGCTGTTCGTAGACTCCTCCACGAAGGGAAGCTGCGTGCAGAGGGGACGGGTGGTAGAAATAACAGTGACCTTCAACAAACTTCCCAGTACGGTTACTACTTCTTCCGGGCAAATCAGCATTAAATGGGGAAGAGCAAAACCAATGCTGATTTGTAGTGCGTCCCGTGGCCAGAACTGCGACGGGGGGGGGGGGGTGTACTCGTCCCATGCAGAGCCGTAATCGCATGACCATAGGCTCTCGCATCCCTACAATGCCGGGGCGGAGCACGTCGGGTTCTCACCGGCGGGGCAGAAATCGCGTGCACCAAGCGCGAAGCGCCGTCAGGCGTTCGGCGAGTCGCATGACGGGTGAGCTCCATCCTACTAAGAACCGCTTGTGAAGCGGACTTCGGCACCTTGTGCGTTCTTGCTTGCGTATGGACGACAGCTTCGAATGTTTTTGTGTGTTTTCTGATGATGTTACTTCCACAGACAGCAATGACAATACACCGTAACGCTTCGTGGGTGCTATACCATACCAGGTATACACACTTCCGACAAACGAACGAAAACGCACAGTGTATAGGACAACCGCAGCATGTCGGCACGTGGGGCAACCGTTTCGAACAAGTGCATTCGTCAATGGGAAGCGGTCCTCACGTTGATTGTAGAATGCCCCACCCAGTGGTTCTTTCGTTCGCCATCTATAACGGGGGGACCATAGTAATCAGAACCCACGATAAACTCAAAAAACCTATATATTGCCCTACTTTTTCTAACCACGTTTGATTCCGATTACCTTGTTCCCCCGTAGTCCTACGATCGGAGCACTAACGACACATGCTACGATAGAGGTGCACCATTTTCTTTCTCGGGCTCCTCACGTGAGGAGCTCCAAACCTCATCCAAAAAACAGGTTTTGAGAAGGATGAAAGTGCTACCCGATGAACAATCCTATGGCCTACGAGGTATACTTAAAAATCATATTGCAAAACAAGAATGATATTCCGACGAGTTTGGGTTAAGGAGCCCCGTCGTTCAGAAACAAAAAAAAGCCGAAACGTGCTACCTCTATCCGAGCACTAACTTCGTGTACGTATAACACTACAGTAGTCTTCTTCGCTTTGACGAGATACAGAAAGGCTCACACGCGTGCCACGATAGAAGTAGCACGTTTTTTTGCCTTTTTTTTGTTTCTGAATGGCGGGGCTCCTTAACCCAAAATCGTCGAAATGTCGTTCTTGATTTTTTCAATCTGAAGTTTTTTTTTGTATACCTACAGCAGTAGGTCATGGGTTTGTTCATCGGGTTGTACTTTCAGTTTACTCCAAATCAGCTTTCGGGTGAGGTACAGAGCTCCTCAAGTGAGGAGCCTAAAAAACAAAACCTGCTGCTCATCTCCCGTAGCACGTGTCTTCACACGGATGGCATCGGTTACATGGAAGACCTGTCCTGTGATGCGCGTAGCACATCTTGGCCGAAGCATTTCTGTCCGACGTGGTGCCTTAACCAAGGAACCACCCAATATCGTCGAAAAATCAGTTTTACTTTACCATATTATTCGCTGTATACGTAGGTCATGGGATTGGTTACTGGGTTGTAGTTTGCAGTGTTCTCAACGTTAGCTTTTGGGTTAGGTATATACGAAGTACCTTCTCAGGTTTGGGGCCTCGTCTAAGCCAATGAGCAGCCCTATCGTTGTTCGCTGAAGCGAGTAATTACTGTACTCCGGTAGGGTTCCGTTAGATACATCACGTGCGTGACTCTCTGCAGTGCCCCCCCCCCCAATCGTGCCGGTTGAACAGTGCCACTTCTCTCTATAGTGCGGGGGGATCGCTTGGAACGATTGGAACTCTCCATAGTAAGTAAATATAGTGACCCTATTCCCTGTAGTGCCTGTACCCTGAATAGTGCCGGAAAATTGTGCCGGCGCATACCGGCACTATTGGGAGCTCCCCACTGTAGTACTACAGCAGGGTTTCGGTTTCGTTGGGGGGGTAGACTAAGAAGTGATTCGATCGTTGCCCGTTGCCGACGTTGATCACTTCAATCGTGAACGTTTAGCAGCAGCCTTTGTCTGTGTTGACGAAACATACACACAACTTCCAAAAACCTCTGACCGTATAATATTCGCCGGCGATACCATACCCCGAACAAGATTGTGTGCTGCACTCATGCATATGCACAGTACCACGAGACTGACGCTCGGCTTGATGTCAATAACAACGAGTCAGCCGTGTATTCCTCGAGAGAGTATTCCTTCCAGATTTGTTTCCGCTATAGTAGTTAGAAGGGAACATACGCTGGGGCAACCGCATACCGAACTTGGTAGCTACAATCGTACACGGGTAGGTACCCAGGTGCAACATTAATGTGCCTTCCATATTTTTCTCCGCCACTGTATCGGCCCTGTCGTAAGAAAACGCCCTTTTAAAAATCTAGCCTAGAGCTTACAATATTATGTATCGCTGAAGAGCGCGCTCCCTAGTATCTAAGAAACTACCCCCCTTCCTCTGGGTGGCTTAGCCCGAGCACACAGCATCCACCAGGAAGCCGGTATTCTCGGCGACGAAAATAAGAAGTAGGAACATGAGAACATGTGCTTTCTGGTTTGGCCAGAATAAAGCATGTTAGCCTAGCGCCGGATTTCAGGTTTCTTACGAAAGGGCCGATACTGTATAGTACTGTAGTCAGTAGGGTGTATACTCCGGAGCAACCGCGTACGAGTAGCGAACTTGGCTGCTACGATCAAGCTCCGGTAGGTACCCAGGTATTACCAAAGCTACGTCACATTTTAAGGCTCGCGCGAGTAACTACTCCTTTGTACCTTGCAACCTTTAGCTAGTGGGCGATTCTGTTGCACGATAGGCACCGCCAAAATGAAATTGCCTGCTACGCTGCGCCAACAAAATTAGTTCAGGATCAAGGCTACGATAGAGGTAGCACCATTTTTTTCCGAGGCCCTCGTCACTTAAAGAGCGTTATACCCCACGCAAAATCTGACTTTTTGATAAAAAAAATGAAGGTGCAACCCGATGAACGACGAACAATCCTGCGGCCTAGGTTTCACTCAACTCGAATGCTACTGTCAAACACAACGCTGTTGGGTAGTTTTTCGGTTGAAGAGCCCGGCCAATTAGAGATGGGTTGTTCAAAAAGAGGTACTCCTGTATCCTCATCGTAGAACGCACCTAAGGCTGTTCATGAGCGAGGTATAGATCCATTCACGCCAGTGGCCTCTACTCGGCAATAAAAATGGAATGCCCCCTCTACGGTAGCTTTGGACCCTGAAATCATTGCCTGCGAAACATGGCATTGGTAACTTTGATACCGGGCCAAGGCTCAAGGTAGAGTCCTTTAAGCCACTTTAAGGCACTTTTTTTCCCAGCGACGACTCACAGCCAATCGTGTGAGTGGCTGCAGTTTTTTTTCTGTGTTTTTTAGGTTTCACGATAAGCTCCGCCATAATATGGCTTGTTATGCTGCGTCACCAAAAAAAGCATGTTACGGTAGACGTGCACCCATTATTTTCTAAGGCTCGTAACTTGAGGAGCTCTACCCTCCTCTCCAAAACCGATTTGGGGTAAAACAAAGGTACTACCCGATGCACAATCGAGTGACCTACTACTGTAGGTATAAAATGAAAATGATTGCGAAAACAGAATGACGCTCGGACGGTTTTGGGTTGAGGAGCCCTGTCACTCAGAAAACGTTTCAGTCAAAAAGTACTACCTCTATCGCAGCACGGGTCAAAACACACTCACTCCCGATTGTGTTTAAGCCCGTGTTTGAGTGGCCTATAACTTCTGTATCGAAAATTGGAGTTCCTCTGCTACCGTACCCTCTGTCACCGCACCTCGCCGATGTGGACTGGGTTCACGCTGGCATCCACCTCCGAGTTGAGAAAGGCGCTGTTGGTCCACACTAGGCTCTCCATGATGGTGGTTATCATCTGAGCATCACTTATACTACCCAGCAAAACTTTGGCCTCAGCGCTGTAGAGAAGCATCACCTCGATCTGCAGGGGTTGGGGACGTGGAAAAGAAGGAATAGTTGTCGGCGGCAACCGGGTACGGCGTATGTCTGCAACCAACCAGAACCCAAGTACTGTCGATTTCATGGACCGGTATTTTCGTGTTTTGCAAATGCGTCGTATGTGTTGTTGAGTCCTTACGCGAATTTTAATGTATTGTAGGTTCGCATAAGTTTGCACCCGGTTGGTGTTACTTTTGATATTCCTGAATGTCGGATGTACTCGTACATTGTCTGATGCGTGTAACCGTCAATGGTCTACGGAGAATAGTTCGGGTAGTTTAGGAG
>JAYJMJ010294191.1:0-10527 GCA_036873875.1 Laminaria ephemera
GGCATTACCTGCCCAATTGGGGAGGGGGGGGGGGGGGGTTGTTGTAGGTAGTGTATACCTGGTAGTTCGTATTACCTGCTGCCCCTATGGTATTGGACGTCATGAGTACACGCAAAACTATGTATGTGTACTCTTGCTACTGGTGTTTTGTGTGAATGATAGAGGCATGCAAGCAGCTGTTTAACGGGAGACGGCCTTTTTGTTTCATGTAACGCGTGTTTATTGTCTTTGCCTTCAATTACCGTACTGCTTGCTCAAGTTTAGTATTCGTACCCTGATCATGCATGGTTTTACGTGAATGTTGGTTATAAAATTTTCGTTATGAGCATTTGTCAATGGTATCAATTTCTGACTATTTTTCTGACCGGATCACCAGGGTTTATAGCAGGATGATTCTATGTACGGAACTATACAAGACGTTTTGTCGGGGAGAATCTGGCCCTTTTCTCGAGGCCGCACATTCACTACTGCTGCTGCTGCATATATATATATATATATGGTTTCCCGTGGCCAAAACCACCGCTCGTCGCGTGCGTTTTCTACTAGGTTTCAATATGTACCTTTTTTGACTCAAATGGAACAGGTATACCTGTTTTTGGCTTAAATGGAACAGGTATACCTGCTTTTGGCAGTTGCCCTTAGATTTTTTCCCTCGGATTTGTATATATTTTTTTTGTTTCCTGGGTAGCACGCGGTGTTGTACGAGTAGTCGGTTTCAGTTGCGAGTCTTCAAACGTATGTTGCAGTATGGGCCTGATACGTACGCACATTTCCGATATCACATTTAGGTATTGTTTGGCGCATTTACGACTGCTTCAGGTATGATATACCTACCAGGTATGGGTACGAGTACCACTTTTGGCTTGTTTTAATTTCCCTTGGGTATTGTTTCACTCCAGAATGACTGAAGTCTGTCCTGTGACCCCGGACTTGATTACGATACAGTTAATTTGAGAACAACTACAACATGTACTGGGCTGGATTAACACTCCTCTTGCTTCTCGTGATTGCAGTGACAAATTTTAAAGTACTAAACGATCCAAGTCACGGAAAGGGGATCACTTTCCGGGTCTCTTTGTTTAGCGGCTAAGAAGGGCCTCGCGAGACTTGCTACCCGGTCTGTCCGTGCCTTTCGGATTCGCGATATGCACGGCCGGCCATCGAAGGGTTTGCTTCAATTTACAGAGGCTACACTCCGTGGTGAAAACTTAGGTATCCCCCCCCATCGTAGAGGCAGTCAAACACAAAAACCCGCGCTTGTGTGGCTAGATTACATCACCTGTACTTTGACGGGACATACATTATACATGCTACGAACCGTACGAACCTGAACGAACGCACACAACACGTATTTCATATGTGCTTTTGAATTGCTGTCGTGATCGCGCGATAGTTAGTCACTCGTTGGTGCGGTTATAATCGCTTACTATAGAAGAGTGGCAGCAATGAAGATGTTTCAGTCCGTGTGAAATATCCATCATAACTGCTGTAGGCAAGGCTGGTCGCCGGCACTCCAATAGGCCGAACGTGGCATACGTTACATGCTACCTGGTACGATACACGCAGGGTGATGACGAGGTATTATATGTAGTACCAGGTACCTGGCGGGTAGTACTGGTATGATACCTGCATCAGTACAGGTACAGCGGTAAGTGTTAGTAGTGTACTCCTATATCATAGTAGTAGGGTCTCCCCTAACCAAAGACAGCCGATGCACACGGCACAGCAGTACCTACCGTAGGTGCCCTTTTTTTGTTGTCCGAATGCACTACGGGAAACCGACCCCACACATTAATGCTGGTGTTCGGCGAGGTTGATGGGAGCATGCGCTAATCGTACACCGAGGGGGAGGAGAGGGAGTGCACCTGGCTTCGAATATATCCTTTGGAGTCGAAGATTCAAAATTCTCTCGAAAATCAAACCGACTCCACACACTAGACATCACGCATGCATACTGGTGTTCGGCGAGCTCAGGGGGTGCAAGGGCTTCTCGTACTCTGGGGGATAGGAGAAGGAGGGAATCTGCTATATAAAAACAGCGACCCGCACCGGACACATATATGTTTGGCACAAAGACCGAACTAAAAAGTCGACGGCTGCTTGCTTCGTATACGACACATGACAGATACACACATACCTGGTACGTGCAGCCTACGCCTGCAGTAGGACCGACCTGCAGTTCATGTATCTCGAACGAACCAACTAGGGGTCGAGGTACGAGTAGACAAAAAATACTTCACACACCTCATACCACGCATGCATACTGGTGTACGGCGAGCTCGAGGGGTGCAATGGCCACTCGTACTCCGGGGGATAAGAGTAGGAGGAGTCGATCTGTTACCAGACAAAAGGGACATGCGCCTGATCTATACCTGGTATGTGTTTGGCACAAGAAACAAGAAGCCAACTAGAAAGTCCATGGCTGCTTGCTTCGTATACGGCTCAAAAATTCAAAATCTCCTAGTAAAAAAAACTCCGCGTGCGATACGCGAGCATTCGATTTTGGCAAGGTGACGAAGCCTATTAAACCTTCTGCAATAAAAACTTACGGGCAAATCCCGCGTGCTCCGGGCGCAACGCGGAACAGTACAAGCATGCCTGCTAACCTCTCCCGTAGTGGGGTGCCTTTGACGCTAGCGGCGAGAAGGCGGATCTATATACGTATGGCGCAAGAAACAACAACCCAACTAAAATGTCCAGGGCTGCTTGCTTCGTATACCACTAAAAAAATCAAAAACTCCTACGTATATATAGTAAAAAACCCTCCTCGTGTGATACGTAGGAGTTTGGTCCGTCTTACATTTGGTATAGCCAATTGATCTATATATTCATGTCTACATACTAGGTATATCCGTACCCACTTCTTTTCTTCTTTGTCTTGGCCCATCCCATCTATTATCTTCGCACTTGTTTTTTCTCCTTCTCCCCCCATTGTCGTAACTCTCATACGGAGCCACTTAGCAGGCTCTTCTCCCCCCTCACCACTACGGTCGAGCCTTTGTTGTATCGCACAAGAATTCAGCACTTTATTTCCTTGTCGACTGGCGTTTAAATGTGCTTACCCACTCTATACAGCGCTCTCGGCAGTTGGTGTCTCTAGAAATAAACGTCTCCACACCGATAATTATACCCCTGACTCCAACATTAGTAGCATTCGAGGTTAAGCACTAGACCACCGGGCGACCTGCTACAGCCAGGCGAGACGAATTATTGCCAGATAAACAAACTAATCTCGCTCGTCAAAATGACCCGACCCGCGACATGAACCGAGTCGACCAAATCTGGAGGGTCGGCCCTGGTCGGGTTGGGCCAAGAGTTTCTCAGAACCTCGTTGGTCGTGTCGGGTTAAGTAACCCACCCGGCTCGTGAGGTTTGACGTTTGACCTGACCGGTGCACCATCAAAGGACAAAAATGAAAAATTGAATATTGGGAATTTTAGGAGGGTTTAGAAATTGGTTTTGGCCAATCAATGTTCTATTATCTTTGTGTTCAAACGTCAGCTGTGACAGTTGTGGTCTCGAGCTGGGACTGGAAGCCCCTCGGTTTGGGACCTGATTTGGGTATCCGGGTTTTTCGGCCGTTTCCTTGTTTTCTGGGCTGCAGTTCATTCTTGACCGCCTGCTGGGTGGTCAAGTCTTATCCTGTTCAACCATCCGACGCCTATTATTACGATATAGGGGCAGCACGTTTTGGCTAATATATGTTCTTACTAACACTACTCCTTACCTCAATATAGTCGGAACGCCATTGTATTCTTGTATTTTTTTTCGTTTTATACCTAGACCATGGGGTTGTTCCTTCGACAGCACTTTCATTTCTTCCCACTTTTTACGTTTTGGTAAGGTATGGAGCTCTTCACACGAGGAGCCTCCGAAAGCTGTGGTGCACCTCTGCCGTAGAATGCATCGTCCAGTGGTTATACCCCGTTGTTGCTCATGAGGTGTAGTGTCGACTCCCCAGCTTTCTCTTCGTCCGCGGTTCGGGCGGCGCGATCAACGGTAGGTATGAGGTTTTCTGGAAGTTGCACGAGTCGGGTCACTTATCGCGGGTCGGGTCGGTTCGGGGTAACGCGACCCAACCCGTGAGATATGTAGCCCACCCGACTAGACGCGTGAGATTTTGAACACCCTTTGTCCTGACTCACGCTACGAAAGGTGTAGCGCTGTGTGGCCAAACCTATTGTTAGGAGACGAGGCTCTCCAACCGAGGGACTTCCCACTACCGTTGAAAAATGCAACGTAGGTTTTTCTAACACAAATCGTTTATTACCTAGGCCATGCGATTGTTTTTCGGGTTGGACTTTTCTTGTTTCTCACAGTCGATATAGAGCTCTTCCTCAAGAGAAGATCCTCAGAAAGGAACATGTACCCCCCTACGCTGTAGCAGTCGTCCCTTAGATCTGACCGGTACCTCTGAAAAATCCTGAAACTTTCGCATTGCACTGCGGTAGCTCGCTCTTCGCAGCATGCGCTAGTTCCCAGCTCCCAGTACGTTGTTCCTTGTCTCCCGCGCGAGAACTCGTCACGTCTGGTTGGACTCGTGCTTCGATAGCGGAATTCTACGGACCAATGCGCTACTACTGTAGGGAGGTCGCATTTTGTGCTTGCGCTAAGTTTTTCTACCTCGTTCGGTATTATTTGGCCAACTAAACCTTCTCTGCTTTTCGATTTCGCGACATACACCGCCTGAACAACATTGCCTATTACGCTGCGCCAAAACCACATGGTTTGGTCCGGTTTACAACGAGACACTGAACCACTCGTGCGGGGGGCCTATACTCTGTAGTCAAAATGGGGGACCCTACCTACCGTAGACGGTAGAGATGCCGCTTGTTTTTTCTGAGGATGCTCACTTCAGGATGATTATCACTCGCCCAGAAAATGACTCTGTGAAATTATGAAAGTGGAACCCGATTGACAATCCCATCACCTAGGTTTACGACGAATATAACACAAACCACAATCTGGTCTCAACGATGTTGGGTTGCCTCTGGTCTCAACGATGTTGGGTTGCTTCTGGTCTCAACGATGTTGGGTTGCCTCTGGTCTCAACGATGGTGGGTTTGCCCTCGGTTGAGGGGATGAGGTAGTCAGAACAGTATGGTCCAAACGTGTTATCCCTGTAACATCAGGAGCATACAATGCTGTTCGATATATTCCGAAGCCGCGGGATTGTTCATCGGGATACGAGTGCATTTTTTCTCGTACATACAGGTTTTGGGTATGGGCCTCCAAAAAGAAGGAGCTGCAGAAAATTGTGTGTGCACCTCTACCCTAGAACGCGTCAAGACCTATTTCAGGTACCACGTATATGATACGTCATACTGAAAACGACATCATCCAATGGACTGGAATATTTGGGAGACAGAAAGGCTGAGGCTTATCCCGTCACAAAAGTTAAATACTGTACACGGAATATAAGTAAAGTGAAGCTCACACGAATTGTTCAACATGAGGGTCTAAAGCGTTGTTGAACTCCAGTGAGCTCTGTTAAGGTGGAGAGAAATCTTCTGTGTTCACCTTCCTCCTGTGTGACCCCGGCTGGTGCGTCAAACATCTGACTGGCGCACAGAATGAATGGGATAAAACACACACACACACACACACACACACACTGTCGAGCACTCCCCACCAATCTAACGAGTCACGATAGAGGTGGCACATTTGGCTGATGCTTTTGCTGAATGACGGGTCTCCGTAACCCAAAATCGTCGGAATGTCATTCGTGTTTTGCTATTTGACTTGATATTATTGTCAGGCCATCGCATTGCTCATCGGGCTGCACTTTTCAGTTTTGTTATAATCTGTTTTCCGGTGAGGTGTAGAACTCCTCAAGTGAGGAACTTCAGAAACAAAATTGTTCACGTCTACCGTAAAATAAATGTGTTTGGGTACTATTAATAAGCATACAACACACTGTACAGTTCGCAGCCAGTGGAATATCGCGAGCTTCGTGAGCGTTGGCCCACGGGGCCCTCCCCTCGCCACGAACTACTCTATCGTAATAGTCATTCTTATCCTTCTCAAGCACGCACGCTCGACAACCTTGGTTCGTATCAAGGGAGGTTCCTATTGACGCAACCTCTATCCAAACGTTCCAAAACCCAAAATATAGATTTCCAAATATATGCCAGAAATAATTGAAATTCTGAAATTCAAACGTTGCATGTTTTTTTGAACTCTTGTCAATTTTCCAACTTTGTTTATGACAGAATGCCTCCGAAATTTGATACATTTCTTCTTCCATAATATGTCCGATACATTTTCTACTTTGAAACAAATAGGCTTCGATAGATATAACCTTTAGTAGGTAAGACGTTTCGGCTGTTTCACCTTTGGCGTTGTCTTCTTGCACGACCGATACCGACTGCAGGTACCGACGACATATACCGATGAGGCTGGAGAGGGTGCTTGCTATCGGACTCTTCCCATGGAGCGTCTGTTGGGCAAGTGATCCTTCGCAGCACTTTTCGGACCGTATGAGAGAAGGAGCGCCAGCACAAAACGTTACCACATCATGCTCCTGGCGTGACCTTTTGCCGCTGCCATGTCAGAGCAAGTCTTCGGAGTGGACCAGCGAATACATCGTCGATATGCCTTACGATTGCTCTTGTGCATCTATGAAGAGCAGGTGAATCCGAAGTGTGCTGGCGCGTGCTTCGAACGATGTGGAACAAAATGTTTCTGATTCTTTGTCTTTAAGGAGGTCAATGCCGATCCCAAAGAAACGGCCCTCGAGAATTGTTTTATAACATTACCCGATGATCAACAACCTTACGCCTTGGGTATTGCGCGAACAATGTCGTTTAGCACAAGGAGTATTCCATCGATTTTGTGTGGTGCCTCGCTTGACAAGCCCCGTAGATCAGAAATGGTTCGGCCCAAACGTGCCACCCTTTTGGCAGCACGCGTCTGCTGACGCCTGCAACTCAAGGGGAAGAATGTATTGTTCTGGAAGAGCAGGTGAAAATGAAGGGGTGCTTACGCTTGCTGCGGTACGATTAACTCATACTGCTCTTGGGCTCCGTTTCTGTGAAGTTCTATAGCTCACCCATACACGGACTGCGCGATGAATACTATGCTTAACCTGAGGAACAACCATGGGGATGATGCAGATATAGAGATATTCTACTCTACAGCTACATTGGTATTCGAACGATATTCGGTAGCTCATCGATTAACAAGATCCGCCAGTCAGAAAAGGTTTGGCCGTAAAGCGCTGCGCTGATCGTAGCAAGCATCTTCTGCAGGAGACATGGACCGGGGCGACGATAAGGGTTTGCCACTGCCTAGTTTAGGCCGCTCGCGTTAGTGTTTTGGTACTTAACTCAAACCCGGGCTCTAAAATTGTGGGTTTGTGCAGCGGATCAAACAATCACATGGTGTTGCATATCACGAAACCGAAAGACACACAAAGATGCTGCAACTATCGTTAGGAACTCGTGCTGGTGGATATTGTAGAGCGGTCGTCAGGTGTGTGCGTTGGCGACAAACAGGAACGACGCAACGCAACCCAATCCCTCCCTAACCCAACCCAGCCCAACCCAACGTAAAATATTTTTGTTTGATCGAGCGTTGGTACCACCAAGGACTAGTAATTGTCGTCTTTCGGAGATTCCGGTCGTCCGGTAAAACATGAAAAATCGGTTACACGAAGGGGCTGGAAAGAAGCCCGTATTTCATGGCACCGTCCGAAATAAGGACCTCGCTTCGCCCGCAGTAAGATATCACTGTTTCGAGTAGCATTGAGCAGCAATAAAACGATAAAAATATAGTGAGCTCCCTGCCGTACCCATGGTCCAAGCTTCCCATGGTAGCCATAGTAGCCGTTTGCCATGTCGACACTGCTATGGTAGCGGTGAACACATGCTTTTCGGAGGCTCCTTGGTTGAGGAGATCTATACCGACGTTTGAAAAATAGGGAAGGTGCAACGCAGCGAACAGTCCCACGACCAAGCTATTCGTCGATTAAACCTATGAAACGCGGCTGGTATTCCGACGACATTGGATAGTTCATTGGCTGAGGAGACCCGTCTGGCAGAAGAACATGGGTCAAAATGTGCCACCCGTTTTTTATAATCTCAACGTTTTTATCCCGTGGAGGGTTCAGCATTCACAGCGCTCGTGGATTTTCATCGAATTTGGTAGCTCACGCTCTCGCGCATTCCGCGACTCATTTTTTTTTCACAAGAAAAACTCCCTATACGAGTACGATTAAGCACTGGGGGGGGCACGAACCTGCTAAATCGACCTTAGTGATTTCTAGCTTAACCCACTAGATCATCGAGGACCCTATCGAAACACGAGTCGGTCCTACACTTTCAAGATGTGTCATCTATCGGTTCGGAATAATAATATTGATATTTGTTTTGAGAGTTGGTTGGGAACGAAATAATGTGACAACCTCCACTCTCCTGCTAACGTCCGGTACTTATTTTGTGGCACGGAGTTGCAACGGGAGACTACAGTAAGTGCTTCTATCAGGACAACAATGGACTGCACGTTTTACCAACCTCGCGACAGCGCCCCGGACTGAACACTCACCACATGGTAGTTGTGGCACGACGCCTGATGAAATACAGGTAGCACGTTTCGGCTCAATGTTTTTGTTAATTACGGGACTCCTTCTTAACCCAATATCGTCGGAGAATGGGGCTACGGTAGGGGGAGCACCTTTAGGTCGTTTTTTTGCAGCCGATCAGAGCTACTCTGGAGAGTGACTACCCTGTATTTTTATGGCCTTAGCTATTTCGGTTTTTGATTTCGCGATATACACCACCTTGGAAGGAATTGTTTGCTACGCCCTGTGCCAAACAAAACAGGAAAAAAACTACCTATTTTGAGAGAGGAAATGAGTCGCTTTTGACCCAGTGTTCTAAACGAGGAAGTGAAAATGATAGTATAACACCCCGCCTACCGCAGCACCATCAGTCCGGAATGTCATTCTCGTTTTTCAAAATCTCTTCATTTTGTACCAGAGGCCGTAAGATTGTTCATCGGCTTGCATTTTGATTTTGTGTCAACGTTTTGTGTTTGGGCAAGGTATTTAAAGCCACGCAAGTGAGGAGCTTCGCAACAAGTCCGTGCCTCTCTACCGTAGCATGTATCGCATTTCGAAACCCACTGAAACGAAACAACGTATCGCCCATTTTCTGAACCGGCAGGTATTACTGCGCAACCCAAAGCAGTCCAACTTACCCGAAATGGGAACCACAGGCGGTGACCGAGGGAGCCTGCAAAAGCAAAACCCGGTCAGAATTGGTCGGACAACCATTTCCGGCGAATTCAACGTACTTGTTCTATGGTAACTCACATCTCCGCCAGGTGATACACCCCGCCATATGTGTGATGTTGTGGTATTTTGTTGTTGTTGTTGTTGTTGTTGTTTTTGTTGTTGTTGGTTTTGTGTTTCTGTTGCTGTTGATGTTGCTGGTTGCTGTTGCTGTTGTTGCTGTTGCTGTTACTGTTGCTGTTGCCGTTGCTGTTGCTGTTGCTGTTGCTGTTGGTGTTGTTGTTTATTGTTGCTGTTGTTGTTATTCTTACATTAACTCGCACAATGAAGTCCGTGGTCACAGGACAGGTTCCGGTCACTCAGGAGTGGATGAAATTCGAGGAGAAAAATGTAACAAGACAATAATGTCAAAACATACTCGTAGTACCTGGCAGTAGATCTTTGTTAGCGCCGGTTAAGTTGTGCCGGTTGCCTGCTATAGTGCCTGCGAAGTCGCTTGGCACATATAGATGGGAAAAACAGTATTGTCGGTACGGGGAGTAGCTCCGGTTGTCGCTATAGTGCCGATAGGTCCGGCTGGCACTTACCGGCGTTATAGAGGGACTACCACGGTACGGATACGAAACCCATCCTACGCTAGGGGTATCGAGTTGTGGCCATCCTGTTTGTGGCTGACGGTACTTCTCCATGGTAGTTCTACCCAAAGACGGTTGTGTTTTACGGTGCTATTGGTTATGTACGTTAGCCAATAGATTGTTCATCTGGTCGCTCTTTCACTTTTACTCATAATCAGTGTTGGGGTGGCTTGTAGAATTCCTCAAGTCGGGAGCCCTGTAAAGGTTTGGGGTAGTTGTTCTGTTTTGTTTTTTAGCATGCGTCACGATGTCGGCCACATGAACATGAGACTGCAAACGAGAAAATGTTACCGTAAGGCTGTGGTACAAATAAAATGCCGCCCAACCAAAACGTTTTCTTACTAAACACCGACCCGGTAGTACAATTACCGTGCATAAAATCATCCTGTTATTACATGATGCAAGAGCGCCTTAAAAACCGTCTTCCTCTATACCTGGTACAGTTGTTTGTATATCTCATGTGCATGTCCACCAACCAAACCTCTAACATTCACATTAAACACCATGCAGCCCCCGTAAAAAACAGTTTGTATTGTTACCATACATACAACTATCCCCATGTAAACCCCAGTGACCCGGTCATAAAAACAGTCAGGAATTAACACCATTGACTAACACTCAGAACTTCCCGAAACATGCGAGCAGTTAATGCGACTTAAA
>JAYJMJ010294200.1:0-10527 GCA_036873875.1 Laminaria ephemera
ATTTTTCATGGCTTAGAAATGATGGTAATGGAGTCTTTGAGGAAATTATATTATTCGAGGATAGTAATCAACGGCTAGGGGAAGTAGTTATTCAAGATATAGATGGAGACGGAGATAAAGATATTATTGTCCTTTTTGAGATAGGCAGTAAACTAGCAATATACGAACAAGTAAGTCCTTTACAATTTACAGAAAGAATACTTACAACAGCGCATCAATTCGAGCAGATGCAGTTAGCAGATATGGATAATGATTTTGATATGGATATTATAGTCTCCTCAAGAAATAATGGTAGATTAAGTTGGTTTAAAAATAATGGAGGCTTAAATTTTCAAGAAATAGTCCTATCAACAGAGACCGTAAGAAGTTCCGATATTTATGTTGATGACATTAATAGAGATGGTTTTAAAGATATTGTTTTGACAAGATTCTCAGGTTTTGACGAAGTCCTTATCTTTTTTAATGAAGGAGGTACTTCTAGCTTTAGGAAAGAAATTATTTCCACAACCATTCCTTCACCATTCGGAGTAATTTCAGGTAATTATAATGATGATAATCTTGTAGATTTAATGGTGCTATCTTTAGATGATATGGTTTTCTTCTTAGAGAATAAAGGAAATGAACAATTTGAGCAAACAGTTCTTTTAAGTACTTTGGCAGATGAGGCATACCCTTATGATTTTACTAATTTCCCTAGTGGAGAAGGGAATAGAGATAATCTAATAGTGACTTTTAATGGTAATGGAAGAGTTCCACCCGAAAGTGTATCAATGCTACAATATGATGGGAGCAGTTTTACAAATACCATTATAGATGAGAATACAAGGGTGGAAAGCTGCCCAATAGTGAAAGATTTTGATAACGATGGCTTGCTAGACATTATTGCCACCTCACAAAACGGTCCTGAAATTCATTGGTTCAAGCAAGATTGTACGAGTCCTTATACAACTACTCCTATTGTCAGTAATAGGGTAACTGCTCCTATCAAATCTGAGTTAGATGAAACAGGAAGAATGGAAGTCAAAGCAAATTATCCTAATCCTTTTACTCATAATACGACCTTTTCTATTAACACCGTAGAAGAAAGTACTATTCAATTAGAATTGTTTCACGCAACAGGACAGCGCCTTTATCAAAAAACTTATGAATTGGATGCGGGCTTGCAACAGATAGAATTAGATGGGGCTTTATTTCCAACAGGAGGCATTTATCTTTATCGAATTCAATCAGGTGAACAAATCTTTAGTGGCAGAATGATACATTTGTAAAGTTTCTTTGAAGTTTTTTACCAACGTGCTAGATAGCTTCTAGCAGCTTATTTTTTCAAACAAAAAATGCTGAATAAATCCAATTTATTCAGCGTTTTTTGTTTGCAAAGTACAGATAAAACAGCACTCCACAAATCCCGAAATTACCCCACTCCCTTTATTCAAATAAAACACTGCTTTCTCAGGCAATTCAAGAAAAAGAATCGTCTGATACTCATTGAACACCTAAAATTATTTTCCTTTCACTGTCAACTCTGTCAGTTTTTCTAATAACCACTGTTCATTACTAATTCCCTTGTTATCAGCTTTCATTTTTTCCATCTTGGCGCTAATCTGCTCTAAAGAAATATCCTTTAATTGATGTTTATAAGAATAAATCAGTATTAGAATCTTAATGAAATTAGTACTAAACTTTTTATGAGTATCACTCAAATCTTTTATTCTTTGAATAGCTTTACTAGTGTTTTCGAAATTGGGTATAGTGTAAGGATTATATTGCTCATCTGTTTCATAAAGTAACTTTACTTTCAAAATTTTGTAATGCCAACGGAAAGGGATCTTTTTCTTTTCTAGCGTTTCTATATAATCATAAGCTTTAGTATAGTTTTCTTTTTGGGCTACTTTACTAGAAGCACCATTGCCTTTATAAAAATAGAAAGCGCAATACAGTAAATCTTGTTCTAATGGGCTAATAAAAGAGGCGTATTTATCAATTATGGTTTTTGCCCATACAAAATCTCTATTGTCACAACTTAATTTTACAATGTTTAATAAAGCATTAGGCTGCAAATTATCCTTTGTCAATATTCCCCAAGCTTCCATTATCTTGTAATTATCCAATAATTTATTGCTATAAGTTGAATCTCCTCCCCTTATCTTACCGATACAAAAATTAATGAGTTGATAAAAAAAATTAGAAATATCATTGTTACTTAGAGTATTTCTATTGTTGACTAAAAGTTCTATTAATTCATTATAAAGTTTTTCTGATGGATGTTTCGATAATCTCAAAGAAGTATCATTCAAATGCAGCCGTTGTACTAATTCGACTGGAGCAGTTTTCGATTGTTTATAAAAAGTTGATAAGGTAAAATAAGCATCTAAAGGAGCTATGTTAGAAAAATCTTTTATGGGATTGATATTCACTAAAGATTGTATAGTGTTATGAAATTCAAATTTTTTGAATAGCCAATATTGATCTGTTAAAAGGGTTAACGTCTCTAGATTATCTTTTTGGATTAATGCTCCCGTACTTTCAAAAAACCTCAACTTCAACATCTCCAATTGCATTTTCTTTTCAATTAGGGAAAGGTCAACCACTTCCTCTGTATCTAGTTTATTTCTAAATTTTCTCTCAAATCGAGTCCATAAATCAAGCTGATTTTTATCAAGTATTTTCTTGCCAAGAAGTTTAATTTGGGATTCCTCGTCCTCTTCCAATGCCTCATACATTAAGAATTGTTCCACAAGTTTGGTTAGTTCGGTCATATTTGCAGCTAACTTATTTCTTCTCTTTGTATCCATTACTTCTATCTGCTCATCTAAGTCCGCATATAATTCATTATATATTTTAGTTTGTATGGCAAGATTATAAATTGATTTCTTTAAGGCATATTTCTCAATAAGTTCAAATAGTTTGATTAGCCGTCCTCGCTTATCGTTTTTTGTTTTCAACTGAAAGTTAGTATCAGATAAGAATTTTCGGAATCTGTTAAGTTCTTCTTTTTTTAAGCAATGCAAATATTGGAGTAGAGTATTTTTCTTTTCCGTTTTCATGTATTTATTCTTGTTATAAGAAGCATAAATATAATATGAAAGTAAAAAATATTCTAATTTTCATTGTTTTATTAGCAGTAGTTAAATATGATATAAAATATAAAAACACTCAAATAAACAAAATGTCATATTTGTAATAAATTAATCATCAAGTATTTATAATACTTTTCACATTAAACAAAAATATACATTCCCCTTAATCTTCAAAAAACATCAATCATCTATTTAGATGATTTTATCAATATTTTTATTGTTTTTACTGAAAAGATGTCTTTTTTTATTGTCGAACAAGCAGGTAACTTGCAGTAAGATTGTAGTAAAGAAAGGTAATAGACTAAGATTAAGGGATAGAAAAATAAAGACCTACCAATTTGACGAGTTTATTTGATTCCAAAGATAATTTTTTTATTGTTAGAGGAAGACATAAAAATCTGATTATCAAATTTTTATTAAATATTAATTTTTGTTGTTTTGTGATGTAAAGTATATTTTTAATATACTAAATAAATACCTAGTTCGCATTAAAATTTAAGAGAGTCATTATGAATACCTTCACATTAAACTGCAAAAAAATATTTATTTGCATATTACTTATAACTATTAGTTTGACTGCTAAAAGCCAAACTACTGATTATGTGCCTAATGAATTACTTATTAGATGGAAGGAAAAAAGAACAAATCAATCTACTAGCAGAACTGCAAAAAAGATAGGTTTAAAAGGAGAAATGCTAAAGGAGATTAATGATAAGGTAGAAGTATGGAAGCTATCAGTAGGAGAAAAAGATATAGCAACCCTGATTCAGAAATACAAAAACCATCCTGATATTGAAGTAATTGAGCCTAATTATATTTATCACAGTTTTGAGGTAATTCCAAATGACCCGCTATTTAATGAGCAGTGGGGCTTGAAAAATACAGGTCTAACGAATCCTACTGTGACCGCGGATATTGAAGCAACTGCTGCTTGGGAAATTCACAATCATAGTTCCTCTGTCCAAGTCGCTATTATTGATTCGGGGGTAGATTGGAAGCATCCAGACTTAGTGGAGAATATTTGGCAAAATCTGGGAGAGGATGTGGACGGCGATGGTGTTGTTAGAGTATGGAATGGCTCTGAATGGGTGTTTGATCCAGATGATGAGAATGGCATAGACGATGATGGGAATGGCTATATTGATGATTTTATAGGTTGGGATTTTAGGGACAATGATAATAATCCTTTTGACTTAGATGGGCATGGAACGCACGTAGCAGGTATAGTTGGAGCCAGAGGCAATAATGGATTAGGTGTTTCAGGAGTCACTTGGGACGTACAATTAGTACCTCTAAGAATCCTTCATCGTGGTAAGTTAAAAGTTTCTGATGCTATTGCAGCTATCAATTATGCTACACGAATGAACATTCCAGTTAGTAATAATAGCTGGGGAGGGGGAAATTATTCGATTCTATTACAGGAAGCTATTAAAGATGCCGCTACTAAGAATCATTTATTCATCACTGCTGCTGGCAATGATAGTTTAAACACAGATATAGCACCTATCTATCCTGCCTCCTTTGGGTTAGATAACATCCTTAATGTAGCAGCATCTGACACCATAGATAATAGTGCTAATTTTAAAATAGGTAGTTCTAATTTTGGTCAGAATTCAGTTGATCTATATGCACCAGGCTATCGCATTCAGTCTTGTTTGCCCAATGGAACTTATGGGTCAAGAAGTGGTACTTCTATGGCAGCACCTTATGTAACAGGAGCTTATGCCCTCTTAAAAGAAATATTTCCTAATAAATCTTACTTGGAAATAAAAAATGACATTTTAAATTCCGTAGACCCTATCCCTGCTTTAAATGAAAAGTGTGTAAGTGGTGGTCGCCTTAATCTTTTTAATGTATTAAGTCAAAGTGGTCTTAATTGTGCTTATCGGGATAGTTTAGTTTTAGTGGATTTGTATGATTCTACTAATGGCACTGCTTGGACGGCTACTTGGGATTTAGAGATGCCTATTAGTACTTGGTATGGTGTGATTCTTAATAATGATGGTTGTGTTGTTGGTGTTAATTTGGGGAATAATAATTTAATAGGAACTATACCTGAAAAGATAAGAAATCTAAATTCAATAGACGCTCTAATACTTTCCTCTAATCAATTACACGGAATAATTCCTTCAAGTATTGGTAGACTTACAAATTTAAGCCACCTTGAACTCAATAACAATTATCTGGAAGGACCTATTCCAAACACGATAGGTAATTCGGGGAATTTACGAATCCTATATCTATCTAGTAATCTTCTAACTGGAACTATACCTTTAACAGTTGGAAACTTAAAGAACCTAATTTATCTTCAACTTGACAATAATCAACTCGAAGGGTACATTCCCAATATATTTGAAAACCTTTCAGGATTGAAAAGGCTGTCATTAAATAACAATAAATTGGAAGGAGGATTTCCTTATTCTTTTAGTAAGCTAAGGTCTTTAGAATGGCTATTTTTAAACGATAATCAACTAATTGGAAGGCCTTTTTATATTGAAAATTTAAGTAAATTAAAAAAAATACGCCTAGATAATAATCAATTTTCTGGCCCCCTTCCTAGTATAGGATATCTAACATTACAAGAGATAAATTTTAGTAGGAATCAATTTATTGGCTGTTTTCCAAAACAATTTTCTTCTTTGTGTAACATAGCTTATGATTTTTCAGAAAACCCAGGCCTACCTAGTGGTGGAATTTTTTTCGACTTCTGTAATAATAGTATAGGGGAATGTGCAAATTGTTCAAGAGAGGTTGATTCTTTAGCCTTAGTTGATTTATATAATAGTACAGATGGACCTAATTGGAACAACACCTGGAATCTAAGTACATCTATAGATACTTGGCATGGTATAGAAACCAATGAGGATGGCTGTGTTAATTCTATTAGCTTACTAGATAACAACTTGATCGGTAATCTTCCTTCAACAATTGGTAATCTAGCTAATTTAGAATATCTTGATTTATATAAGAATCAGCTAACAGGAGAAATACCAATATCCATTGGTAATCTCAAGAAATTAATTGGTTTAAATATAGGATCTAACAAATTAGACGGTCTTATTCCTACACAAATCACAAATTTAACAGGGTTAACCTCGTTAGACTTGCATAGCAACCAATTAACTGGTTCTATCCCTTTAGAAATTGGTCAACTTAAAGGATTAAGGTCTTTAAAACTTGATAGAAATCAATTAATTGGTGAAATTCCAGCAACTATTGGACAATTAAAAGTATTACGTGAATTGTTGTTATATACAAATCGTTTAGCTGAGATTATTCCTATTGAGATATTTAAAATGGAATCCTTAGAATACTTATATCTGAATAATAACGATTTAACAGGTATTATCCCCTCTGAGATCGAAAATCTTATCAATTTAAAGAGTCTAGGCTTAGCAAATAACCAACTAATTGGAGGAATTCCTAAAGAAATTGCTTCCTTAGATGCTTTAGTATCTCTCTATCTTAGTAAGAATAAATTGACAGGTTTGATACCTACAAAATTAGGAGACCTCACCAATCTTGAAGTCCTTGATTTAGATGACAATGGACTAACTGGCAGCATTCCAATAGAAATTTTCAATTGTTCTAATCTTTATACACTTCGTTTATCTAATAATCAGTTAACTGGACAAATTCATCCAGCTATAATAAATCTATCGAATTTACATATCTTGACAATCAATGATAACGATCTAAGTGGATGTATACCAAAAAGCTTATTAACATTTTGTGATAGATCGGTATCTGTTAACTTACTTAATAATCCAAGACTCAGTAATGGGCATTTTAGTGATTTTTGTAGAACCCAAGCAGGGATGTGTACAGACCCTGTCTACCCAGGAGACTTTAATAATGACGGCATAGCCAACAAAGAAGATGTATTATATTGGGCCTTAGCCTATCCAAATAATACAGGGGCACAACGCCCAAATGCTACTACAGATTGGTACGGACAAGAAGCTCCTAATTGGGGCGTAACCGTCAAAGATATAGATAGTAAACACCAAGATGGAGATGGCAATGGCATCATCGATACAGCAGACCTAACGGTACTAAAAACGAACTATAGCAATACGCATGGATATAGACCCTTTAATGAAATCACTAATGGCATTTCTTATGAATTAGCCACCAATAATATTATTGGTGATACCCTACAATTTGCCATAAAACTAAATGGAGGCAATGGCTCTGTTAGTCTACACGGAATTAGTATTTCTATTGATTTTGGAAGTTTAGGGATAGATACCATTATAGCGGATTTTTCCAATTCTGCCTTAAATCCTTCTCATAATATAGTAGAATATGATTCCATCAATAATATCTTAGATATTGCGTTGACTAGAACCGATCAACAAGATACTATATGCGATGGAGAAATGGGGCAATTCTCGATTGTTGTTCTAGATCTACTTGAGTTGGATGATGAAATCCTTATTGCCGCAAAGAATGGAAATATGATTAAAGCAAATGGGGAATTGAATGCGATAAGTGGTGCTGCTATGTATAGTACCTACTCTTTACCTGCTTCTAACACTAATTTAGTAGCTAGTATATCTGCTTCCACTGTAGCTTGTGACCAATTAGGAAGTGCTATGGTGGCTGTAAATGGAGGTACTACGCCCTATACCTATCAATGGAATACAGGAGCAACTACGGCGGCGATTACAGACTTAACTGAAGGTACTTATCAGGTTACTGTATCTGATGCAAATGGGTTAGTACGGAATTTTTCAGTGGACATTGAAGGTCGATACACACCTGTTTATGATGAAAACGGAGAATTAATTGATTGTCATCCAACAGACTGTCAACCTAATCTAGTATTAGCCAATACGTTCACTACCAAAACTTATCAAGCAGCTAATTCGATTCAAGCGAGCGGTACTGTTACTGCAAGTGATAAGGTTGTTTTTAAAGCAGGGGATCATATTATTCTGCAACCAGGATTTACTGTGGAGGCTGGTGGCACACTACTAGCTGCAATAGAAGATTGCTCCGAGGCGGCACTAGATAACAATACCAACACAAGTCAATTTAAGTCAATCCAACCAACTAAAAAAATAAAAAATATTACTGCTGCCCCTATTAATAGCACTCAAAAACCAAATGTTTTTATTAACCCCAATCCGCTATATCAACAGACAGTATTTACCTATCAGCTACCAATAGCAACCCAAGTACAACTGTCTATTACGGATTTACAAGGTACACAACTGCGACTTATTGAAGGAGCATTTTTTAAAGAAGCAGGTGTGTACCAAATCCCATTCGATGCGCTCCATTTAGCTAAAGGTCTTTATTTTGTACGCTTGCAAACCAATGAAGCAATAACTACTGAGAAAATGATTGTGCTGGACTAAAATACTATATGCAGCTTAGACATTCCTGTCTGAGCATTTACAGCAATATCCGTAAACTATTATCATTCAAAAATCATTAAAACCCAAAAAATGGAAAAGTTTCATGGTGAAAAATGCTCCTATTTTTTCAATACTAGAACAACGGACAAAGGCGAGGAATTGCTAGAAATTGTAACGAGTAGAAAGACTAAAGAAGGTCGATTTATTCGAACAAATATTAAGGTTGCTTTTCAAGATTTAGAGCAATTTAAAGCAGTGCTTAATTCAATAGAGTAAATAGACTCCTTTTTCGGCTTTTTTAAAATAATATATTAGGTGGGAAGGTTATTTATTTCTTCCTCCTTAACTTCAAATAATCTCCTTAGTTGAGGCTTCTTTATAGTAACAATCCACCTATTTTTTCACTCAAAACTTATGCTCGGATGAAAAGAATAATTACCTATTTACTGACCTTTTTTTTATTAAGCCATTTTTTAGTGGCACAGACACCTATTGACCCACAAACAGGTGTTTTAGGGGAGGAAGTACTCGAAGAAGATCTTGCTCGAAGAATACTAGATTCCCTACAACGATTAGAACGAACTGCCGAATGGCAACAATGGTACGACAAAAACAAGGCGGAACTAAATTTATCGGAAAGCATTGTCCGTGCTGATTGCAGTGATGATCGGGCTGCTTTAGTAGCCTTATACAATTCAACAAATGGTTCTACCTGCTGGAAGATACCATGGGACTTAACACAACCTATTAATACTTGGCACGGGGTAGTCCTGAATGCTGCTGGTTTTGTAACAAGGTTAGAATTATACAATAATGGTTTGAATGGCACTTTACCCAATGAATTAGTTAACTTAGATGCCTTAGTGTACCTTGATTTAGGAGAAAATAAAATTAGTGGTAATATCCCTACTTGGCTAGGTTCTTTACATAGTTTAACCAGTTTATCTTTGGGAGGCAACCAATTTACTGGTGTCATCCCTAAAGAGTTAGGAAATTTGAGTAATTTATGGTATCTATATTTATCTGGTAATAATTTAACAGGATCAATACCTACGGAACTAGGAATGCTAAGTGCATTAAGATATTTGCATTTAGAATATGATCGATTAACAGGTGCTGTCCCTGCCTCTTTAGCTAATTTATCTAATTTGGAAGGTCTATGGATTGATGGTAATAGGCTAACAGGAACGATGCCTTGGATCGGTTCAATGACTTCTTTACAAGATTTAAGTATAGGAGATAATTTTTTTACTGGAGAACCTTCTGCGACAATAAGTAATTTAACAAATTTAGAAAATTTATACATTAACTATAGCAATATTACTAGTTTTCCTAGCTGGTTAGATACTATGACCTGGCTAAAGGGATTAGATTTAGGCGGGAATAGGCTTGGTTCTATTCCAAATGAATTAGCTAATTTTGTGAATTTAGAATATTTAGGACTTTCAGGTTGCCAATTAACAGGTACTATCCCTACTTGGTTAAATAATATGCCCAATTTACGTGTTCTTGGTCTAAACTATAATCAATTCACTGGCAGCATACCTATTCAGTTAGGCAGTTTGACTAACTTGCAGTACGTATTTTTGCAAAATAATCAGTTGGAACATTGTCCTGACTTCACAGGGAACTGGCCAAATTTGGTTCGTTTTGATGTGGATGGTAATAAACTATCTTTTGAAGACCTAGTTTATAATAGTGAATTCTTGAATAGTACGTATGATTACCAACCACAAAGTAATTTTGGTTCAGCGACTACTGTTACTTCTAGTCAAGGAGGAAGCCATACTATTTCTTTTTCTGTTGACCCTGGTGTAGCAGGTAATGTTTATACATGGTATCGTAATAATACCGAAGTAGCCACGACTACCACTCCAACTTATACAATTACTAATATTGGTCTTAATAAAGCAGGTTATTATCATTGTAAAGTAACAAATCCTGGTCTATCTGGATTAACACTAGAGAGTGGTTCTGTAATGATTAATTTGGCTTTACCAATCCCACCGAATGACCAATGTGCAGGTGCTATTACTTTGCCTGTAAGTACTGCTGGATGTAACCCTATCACTGCTTATAATATA
>JAYJMJ010294208.1:0-10526 GCA_036873875.1 Laminaria ephemera
CCCGTAACACGCGCGATCGGATTATCACACACAGCTTGCAAAGATGAGTTTCGACGAAATCCTAGATCTCACAGCTGTATATCACAGTGCATTTTTAATTTTTTATAGAAAGTCTACTTTTAGTCTATCGTACTGTTTGAACCCTGGAAATCCGAGGGTCCTTGGTTCGATTCTCACCGTGGGCACTTTTTTTTTTTTTGTTCTTTTTTTTACTTGAAAAATGTATGCCAGGTACTTTTTTCATTTTGGGCCAGAAAACCTAAGTCATACTGGCATTGTCGCAAGCATATGATGTGATACTGTCTGCTGTCTGCCGCATGTACTATTAATAACTGCTGCTGCTATTAACAAACCTGCTCGCTGTTTTTTGTTGGTACTGGATTTTGTTAGTACTCGTACCGTCAGGTAGGTGGTGTATGACGTGCGAACGAGCGTATGATATGATACGAGTATTCGTAGTAGTGCTGCTGCTGCTGTACGAACGAGCACCACTTTTATGTAGGCCCAAGAGGGAAAAACGGCAAAGGAACTATTCATAGATGAGAGCGATAGCTGGTGATGGTCTTTGAAGAGTTTGGGTCGGCTTTCCTTCATCGTGTTGCTTCCGAGTGTCGGCAACTGCTGTGTTTTTGCTTTAGCTTTTGTATGCTACACATTGTGCCAGATGGCGATCTTTTTTTTATTGATGTTCAGTGTTTTCTTTCTCTTCACTCAAAGATGATTTGTTTTTTATGCAACTCTTGGCGGTGTGTGTGTGTGTGTGTGTGTGTGTGTGTTCTTCACATTAAAACTGATCTTTCCACCCATCTACATCCAGCACAATCAGTGTCCGTGCCGATGCCTCCTAGAGAGACGAGCTCTGTGGTCACAAACTACCGTGCTTAGGGTCGGGTGCCATACTAAATCCCACATAATAATACCCAACAGCAGTAGTAGCTTGTGTTCCACGGTGGCGACAAAAAGAACCAAGGGGCCTCGACGCCAAATTCACGTTTCTTACTAGCGGGCGCCTTCTACACTCGTACAGGACGCTCGTACCGCGGCCAGCATAGAGCACCCTTAGCACTGCACCCACGTTTTGTGGGGACAAGCTACTTGAAATTCGTGTGGATTGGTTTTTATAGTTCCAAAAGGATTACTGTAGACGGGGCGCGGGGGAGGGGGGGGCGGCGTACTCAATTGTTGCTTGCGTTAGTCATTTGACCGTTGACCATGCATCCCTTTCGAGACGGAGCACCGTTCCAACTCCTAATAAAGACACTTCCGACATTTGTGTGCTCATTACGTTTCTTCCATATATTACATAAAAACGTTTTGCATATCTTTATCTCCTTCCTGTTTTTGGCAGAGGGTGGCCTTATCGTAAATAGCTTTGGTGGGGTCCTCACCTATTCTGCCGACGTAATAGCCCGCCCCACCCTCGTTTTATGCCGCACACTATTTACGGAGGACCATAGTAATGAGGACCTACGATACACACAAAAACCTGTATATTGCCCAATTTTTACAAACTATGTTTGGTCCTAATTACTATGTACCCTCGTAAATATTAACATTTAATTTAACGAGATTTTTTTGTGCAGTGGCTCTAAAGGGGTTGGTGTGACAAACTACTTGGAAATAATGTGGGGATCACTTTTTGCAGTAGTAAAATGTAAAATGACAGCAGGCGTAGCGGCGCATATTACTATTACGGAGTAACATAGTAATCAGAACCAAATATGGTTAGTAAACATATGGGAATATATAGGTTTTTGTGTTGATCGTGGGTTCTAATTACTATGGTCCTTTGCAATAGGGGTGACGGTATGACACATCCCGTCACTCTTTCGCAAAATAAAATAGAAAGTACAACCAACCCCCCTGTATATACGCGCTATATACCAGGTACTATTTAATATACAATTCGTATACTCGTACTACGGGGAAACGTAGTAATGAGGACCAAATATCGTTAATAAAAACAGGGGAATATATAGGTTTTTGTGGATGTCGTGGGTTCTGATTACTATGGTCCTCCCTAATAGTAGTGGTACCGCTTGGCACAATTAATAGAGGTTATATACTACACAATTGATATACTCGTACGAGTGGCACCGAGTATATATGTGTATGTGTTCTTCACATTAAAACTGATATTTCCATCCATCTACATCCAGCACAACCAGGTCCGTGCCGATGCCTCCTAGAGAGACGAGCTCTGTGGTCACAAACTACAACACGGAAATACACATTGCAAATACAACAAGGTGATTTGGCCATGCAATGCCAACCGCAATGAATACGAGGGCGGAACATAATGAATGATACTGGTGTATGATATCGGCGACATCATATGATAACATAAGATACATACATGTTGCACTGAACAAGGGAAACAGACACAGAGGTATACGGGTCTGCACGAAGATCTACCCAAAAGTTACTGCGTTTTTAACCGCTTTTTTTACCGTTTTCCTTCTTTTTGTTCTTCCCCAGCGGTCAACGGAAAGACTATAACAAAAGAAAGTGCCTCCAAAGACAAAAGAAGGTGCACCCGAAGACAAAATAAGGTACTTCCAAAGCAAAAGAAGGTGCGTCCGAAAACAAAATAATATGCATCCTACCCACTAACCTAACCCCAATCCTTAGAGACAAAACAAGAACTTTACGCAGCCAAAAGGTGGCTTCCTAAGGCAAAAAAAGGTTCGTCCTAAGACAAAAAAAGACGCTTGCGACGACAAAACAAAGTGCACCCGAAGATCGCAAACGAGACCACGAGACCACGGCACAAAAATAAACCGACCGCAATCGGCCATCCACGCACCCACGCACGCACACCAGCATCACAGCCAGTGTTATAGCCTAGCACACTCAAACGGCGTAAAGTATATACGTGGGCAGCAATGGTGGGCAGTAGTGGTTGGTGCCCTTGTAAAGAAAAAGCAGATGTATTCGTACGAGCACCTGGTATGCGGTATACCGCCCTACGAAGGTAGGTACATAACCCATACCAGTACCTGGTAACTACAGAAGACTACTCGTAGTCCAAGATTTTCGGTATGCATAGGTCTCAACAAGGTCACGTATCATCCACGATCCTATGATACTACGAGTAGTAATAGACAACAAGTTGCTAAATATCACCAAACATGCTGGAATTGAATAATCCAACTTCTTGACATCCCGACGCCACCCAAACGTTACGTTCGCTGCCTCTTACGGGAGGGCAAGGAAAGATCAAGATTGAGATTTAAGATTGAGATTAAGAATGAGATTGAGATTTAAGATTACGCGTTCTTTAGGCGCCGATTCCACGATTTTTGGAAAGACTCTTCTAACCATCGCCAAGCTGCGATGGTCAAAAATAAAACCGTCAATCAAAAGGAACAGGATACTGGTATATATCTGCATATCGGGTACCAGGTAGGATATAGCTTGTTACTAACATGGTATGTCTAGACAAAAGAAATAGGATATATATCTGCATATCGGGTATCACGTAGGACATAGCTTGTTACCTACATGGTATGTCTGGACCGCCGTCCGCCACAGGCCGAAAATAAAATGCCGCCTCCTGACATTTTTGCACCGCACGCAGTGCCTTTTCACGGCGACAGGCTAGATTCTGGCACTTTTAGCTTAATAATGTGAGATCAACACCACCACAACATTGCTTGCTGCAAAAGTTATCCGACCACCAGTGCATTCCAGGATATTCCTAGAATTAAGAGTTAGAGTGTGTCCCTCCAAATGAGGGGTGCATTTGCAAGGGAAACAGAAACCAATGAATATTGCCAATTTATTTTTTATTTTTTATAAAAAATTCCCAACAGGTAAAAAAAAAAAGAAGTTTACGACAAACCTATTATTACTGGACACAACAGCAGTCAGTAACACCATTATTAATAATACCGACTGCTTATGATATAGAGTGGGGTACCCGGTTTAAGAACATCTAGAGCAACAGAACGCGGACTTTAGAGTTTGCGTGTGTACTAATACCTACCTGGTATACGATAACCAAAGCGGCACGGGGATAAGAGCGGTAACAGTGGCCTGTTGCAAGGGGCTCTTAAATCAGGTACCCCACTGTACGAAAAAAACCCCCGATAGACTTCCCAACACGCCCAAGATGGTACCTTAAATTCCACGGTCCCTGTTCGTTCGCGCAAACAATGGCTGTGAATAACGTAGTAAATACTGAAAATACAAAAAAAAACAATATATACGATCAACTGCTGTCAATTCTCAACATGCGTGTGTTCTTCACACAAAACCGAAGAAAAAAGAAAAAAAAATCGCTCTTTCCAGCCATCGACATCAGGCACATCCAGTGTCCGTGCCGATTCAGGTTATACCGGTGGCTATAGTCTACACTGTACACGAGTATCTAGACTAAATCGGCTACATTTGAAACAAGAACAAATGAACACGATCAAATGTTAGTACAATTACTGCTGTAATATGCTGTACCTTCGATCTCAGCTACACACATATGTGTGGGTGGGTCGTCTTCACACAGATTATCAATCGTGGAGGAAACCGTTCTGTCTTTTGCGATCTATAATATATACCTGGTACCTGGTATGCTGTCTATTGCCGTCTACCGGCACACCCTATAGAACTTACATTTTTGCCTGTAACGGCATACCAAGGGTATATCCTGAACCAGGTAGATCCTGAACAAGGTATGATACATCCTGACGCCCAACAGAACTTACAATTTTGCCTATAACAGGATAGTCTATATCCTGAACCAGGTGTATCCTGTATCCTAGCGGCGAGCCACGAACTTACATTTTTGCCTATCATGGGATATACCGGGTACCTGGTATAATATAACGGCGTATATCCCGAACCAGGTATATCCTGACGCCCTTCAGAACTTACAATTTTGCCTATAACCGTATAATGTATCCGGAACCAGGTATATCCTGGATTCTAGCGGGGAGCGGTTGAAGAAAAGTGGCCCGGCATTCTCAAGTGCTCAAGGCCATCTCGGTAACATGATCTTACGAGACCATTTCTGGTAGATAGACGGCTGTTGTTGTATTTTCACATTTGGACACATTGAACCACAGCAGCATCAAATACGAAGTGAAATCAGCATTGAAATATTGAACTGACTTATGTACGTAAGTTCCGAGTGCTGATGAGGGTCCGGCTTTTTGTGAGTATGACATCATACATTTGCGATGATACCGATACGCTTGAAGGCTACCAATGATCTAAGACCGTTGCTAATGGGAAGCCGATGTTTAGCAAAAAAGTTTAATTTCCGAAAATCCCAGCCAAACTTTCCCTGGACGGTTGTCTATGGGCCCGATTTTTTAGATATTTTTTGGAACTTTTCAGTTTTCCGAAAAAAAAGCATTTCTGGCGCCGATCTTGGGCAAACATCGGCGTGAGAAATTCTCAAGCAGATCTTGGATTAGAAGCGGCGAGATTTCGTGTCCTTCACAAACTTCGTTCGACGAAATCAACGACGACAGCGTCGTGAAATCTGAACGTGGCGAGCTCGTTAGGGGCTCCGACCCTTGGTGTACAGCGCCCACACTACCGCCGAGTGATGTGTGGTGGGCGCCGACCAGGCTGCTGTTAAAAATACATTATTTGGCGGCTGGTGTGTGGAAAACAGAGACAAAAATTCTCGATCGTCTCCCAACGGGCAAAAACTAGAATTTTGAGCGTATTTGACGCAAGACCGCAGGACAACGCGGGCAACCTCTCGCGCCTAGAGCATGGATCAACATGAACTCTTCGGCGCTGTCACCTACACTCATGTAGCCTTGTCCGGAACGAAGAGGGCTGGTCGTGGGTTGTCTCTATCTCGAGATCGAAAGTCAATCGTGGTTGTTGAACAACGCTGACCGAGGCTTGATGAAAGTTGACGAATTGGGCCGCTTGACAAAAGAAGAACCAGAAAAATTATGTTTTCATCCTTTTTTCCCCATAGCGACGGTATGGCAATCTCTTCAGCAAAACTCAAAAAAAAGTTTGGAAACTTGTTTGTTAAACTACCGCCTTGCCATTAGCAACGGTCTCAGTAATTATGTTGTTAGGTAGCAGTCAGTTGGGGTTGACGTTTAGTCTAACGGGTAGACTGTCACCTGTCACTCTGCTGGGGTGGTTGCACTGGGTTTCGAATCTCGGGTGGTATTGCACAACTACGCAGCACTTGTTCTGTGTCTGTTGATGATAATACTGTACCGTCTTCTTCTGTGTCTGTTGATGATAATACTGTACCGTCTTCTCTTACGAAAATAACAGTCAGTTAGTTGGAAAATTATGTCTAATGGATAGACTGTCACCCTGCTATGTACGTAAGGGCTTCGCGTTTCGTGTGGTGTTAGTATTTACTTACCCAGAGGGTATTACACAAGACACTCGTTCTGTATCATATTACATTGTACCGTCTTCTCTACGTACGAAGTATGGTAACAGCAGCCATTTTTAGTTGACGTTATGTCTTCACAGATAGACTGTCGTCGCCCTGCTGGGGTGGTTGTGCCGGGTTTCGAATCTCGGCCAGTGATATTACTACCTACTACACAAGGCACTTTTCTGAATATTCTTCCGTCGCTGCCCGTGCGAGAGCGCGAGTTGACAAAATTCGACGAAACTACCGGTAGACGAGCAGTGGGCTATGACCTGTGACATGCCGTGTAAAATTGAAGGCGAGTAGTCAGTAGCCAGGGGGGGGCAGGGACACCTACCTGTGCCCACGGCTTGTTCAGAAGGCCGCTGGGGCTGCAGCAGACAGGCGCCTCTACAGCCACTAGCTGCAGATGGTTTCCCCCAAGGGTTTCTTTGTCTTGCTGCGTCGGGAGGAGGGGGGGGGCGGGGGGGTCGTCGTCCTGGACGAGGTGTAAGCATCGGAGGGTATCCCTAAACCTTGGAGTTGCCCAAAACCGTAGCGCTGTGAGTCGGTACTTATCAGAACTGCAAAAGTTATCAAACACTAATTCCAAGTAGTTTGTTCCCCCAAAAATGGGTGCAGTTCACAAGGAATTAAGTCACCAAATTTTCATGTTAATAGGGCGTTTGCGATTTCAAAACTCTTTTGGGTTGGATAAGATGTAAAACTAGTATTGAAACCGACGAATTTCATAGCCCATGGCCAACCAACCCACGAAAAAATTAGGTTGGAAATTGAAAAAATGGTAGGAAAAAAAAAGCTAGCCTAATTTTTACCTGATTTTTCTTGGGTTGGGTTGGCCTTGGATTGTGATTTTGACGGTTTCAATACTAATATCATATGTTTCTTACCCAACTCCTACCCAACCAAAGTTGGTACATCGCAAACACGCTTATGTGCACCAACTCACATAGTTTAAGATTGATGCGGACCAAAAAAATAACAAATACATGGACCAACAACCCGATTAGCACGAGTGACGACGGTTCGCGCTTCGCGCTCACGGCCTCCGGTGGCTCCTGCGGAGGGCTGATGATATTTCTACACCCCCCGGGGGGGATCAGGTTCGGGTGGGATCAGGAGGTGGGTATTGTTTATATCGTTGGTGCACAGCTCGCACCATCGCGGGTTTCCCGAACATTTCCCTCATTTTTTGCTGGCGAAGAAAGGAGATGCAATGGCAGTAGCACTAGCAGTAGCAGCAACCGCAGCAGCAACGGGAGCATGCCGCGACGGTAACGATGACATCAGTCACGGTGATAAGCAGCAACGGTATCAACAATCAAAAAGTAATACTGGTATCAAACAGCAGTAGCGGGATGCAGCAGCGTGGCCAACAAGAAAATCGCGGTAACAAACAGAACGGTGCCTTGCCAGATGACAATGTACGCTCTAAATTGGAACCCGCTCCTTTTCATTATGCGATCTAAAATTTTCTTAAACCCCCCCTCTCCTCACCGGTAGTAAGCCTACATGTATGAAAAGCTCGTGCGTTCCACAGACGTCAGATTTTGTCCCCTTCATAACGGGTTTTATAGTTTCCATGCACAGATTGATTGAAGACTGAACGTCTTTAGATCACCCTGTTGACCCTGGTACTAGCTAGCACTTTGGGGAGTCACCGACCTATATCCTTCATGAGGACATACACACCCCGTACCACGCGCGATCGGAGTATCACACACAGCTTGCAAATATGAGTTTGGACGAAATCCTCGACCTCACAGCTGTACCCAGTGTATTTTGAATTTTGAATTCAAATCGGAACCCGAACTATTCCCGGATAGTGCGGCACTCTGGGACGAAGTCGTGACAAGTGATTTTCACCGCACTAAACTGGGGGCCCGCACTAAGGGGTATCGCACAAACGCGGGACCACGACTGTACTGGTATGAAACAGCACCGGTATAGGGATGCAAAAGCAACGGTAGCAAGAAAATCACGGCAGTAACAAACAACGACGTCACAACAAGTAAACATGGCATTAAACACCAGTAGCGGGATGCAACAGCAACGGCTTCAAATAAAAATAGCAGAAAAAAATCGCAGCCGTTGCTCCGGCCTCTCTTCGGTGGAGGGGCCATCCTCTTTACAGTCTTCCACTCCGGAGTTATGGCGATGAGTTGATGGGAGAACAACACGCGTGTATGATACGCGTACACTTTAAAAATATTACTATACCAGGCAGCTCTTACAAAGATTATGTGCTTCAACGATTAAAATTCCTCGGCTATGAGCGGAACGAACCGGAACATATCTGACCTGCCCATGACTTGACTGGAAATGACCTGGCTTGTGCACTTTATTGCCTCGAGCATCCATGTATCATACGTCTCGTTACTGTATGGACGATAACATTGGATATTGAAATGCACCAGCCCCCCCCACGCCCCACGCACGCCCCCACCCCCGCCCCGGCTATGTTTCGTGGTCGACCATCGGAATTATAAGACACTCCATTTCTCTTCACCCCCCTTCACCATCAAGCTGACTCTGCTTGCTGCTGCGGTTGACGCCGTTGCATTGCTACCGATACATCATTGCATAGTACCAGGTATCATGACATGGTAACGTGGTTATGATAACATGGTTATATGGTTGGGTCGGTACATGGTTTTATGGTTGGGTCGGTACATGGTTACACGAGCACATGGTTACATGGTTGCATGGTTACATGGTTTCGTGGTTATGTCGTCACATGGTTTCATCGTTGCATGGTTGCATCGTTACATCGTCGCATCGTTGCTTGGTTGTCGTCGTTACGTGGTTGCACGGTTTAATTTCTACATGGTATCATAGCTTCGTTGTCCTTATTATACCAGGTATGATACTGTCCCTGGGAACGAGGTCCATTTTATAGCCGGTACCAGCAACCTGGGTGTCCTCTGGTCGGTATGCGCAGAAATGAGTTTATTTTTTCGAACCACAATCAAGCGATTTGACAGCAGCCGTTATCAATTTTTCTAATTTCAGAGGCTCAAAACCAACAACCCGCATAATTTCAGCACACCAATAGTGGCAAACATAGGAAAATATTGGAGAGAAAAAAAAGTTGGACACCAGCTACCAGCAGCAGCAGGCGCAGCGGCAGCAGAAGCAGAAGCAGCAGCAGCAGCAGAAGCAGCGGCAGCAGCAGCAGCAGCAGCAGCAGCCGCCGCAGCAGGAGATGGAAACTGGCGGCGCCGCCAGGGCTCGCGCGGTTGTTGCGGATGAGATCTAGACGCGCCGCCTTCATCCCGCACACGCGCCTCCTGCCTTGTGTGCTGCTCAGGCGCTCTTGGTTCTCCGTTGACAGCTTTTGCTCCTGAGCCTGTCTCTCGGCAGTTTGGCGAGCTTCGGCCTCATCAGCGCATTGAGCAACGGCCACGTTGCGTGCGCGAGCAGCGCCTTCGTTGCGCCGCTCCAGCGCATGGTAGTCACGGCGCTCCGCAGCGTTTCCGGCGCGCCTCTCCCTCCCGATTTCGTCAATCGTATTGCCCGTTCGAACCATGTACGCATCGTTTGCTTTTCTTGTAGCTTCTTGTCTATGTTTTTTAGTAGTCCTCGATTTTTTAAACCCGGATCCCATATGTGCCAGTAATGTACTGATTTTTGGGGAAGCTTTTTCTCTTCACAGAAGAGGACTGTTGAGACACGGTTTTTTACGTTGCGTGCGGACAAACCGGAGGAAGATTTCTGACGCTACACTTCTTGTTTTTCATTGAATCACGCTGCCGGACCCTCGGAAAACGCCAAAAAACCATGAAAATCAGTAATTTCGTTGGTTTTCACGTCCGTTCAACGCGGACAAACAAAACGATGGCGTTCAATGGCTAAAATACAATGTTTTCGAGGCTTGGGCGCAGTAAGAATACTCATTTCGTGGCCTGTCGCGAGATATTTGCGACGCCGTGCGAATGATCTAGTATATTATGTTCAAGTGACTTGGAGAAAAAAGCAGCCTACATTTTTCAGTCTGTTCGATGTCTCGTTTGGCAAAAAAATTCCTCTATTTCACGACGCCACCTTTTTATAAAAAAAATTAAAAATACGCAACAGCTGTGAGATCTTGGATTTCGTCGAAACTCATCTTTGCAAGCTGTGTGTGATACTCCGATCGCGCGTGTTACGGGTTGTGTATGTCCTC
>JAYJMJ010294219.1:0-10526 GCA_036873875.1 Laminaria ephemera
CGATCGGAGTATCACACACAGCTTGCAAAGATGAATTTCGACGAAATCCTCGATCTCACAGCTGTAGTGTATTTTTAGTTTTTTAGTGTATTTTTAATTTTTTCGTAAGAATATATGGCCATAAAGTGTTTTTCGTGGGGGGGTCATACGTGACCGGGACAGCGGCAGTCACCGGTCACGAAACCTGTACGATATGAGGTTTCGTTTATTTTTGTTGCGGTTATATATATTTTTGAAAATTCCCCTCCGGTGGAGAACGCCTCCGTGTGCATGGAAAACCCTAACCCCTGTGCCTTTAGAAGCCTTGCGGTAATTCAGGCAGCGGTAATGGCGAGCGGTAATTGTATTCAGGTAAATTCGGTAATTACTGGTCCGTCACAGCTCAAAAAATGGTAGAGGTCAAAAAATGGTCGCATGCTATCGTAGAGGTGCACCATTTTTTTTCTGAGGCTCCTCACTTGAGGAGCTCTGTTCCTCTCCCAAACAACTGTTTTGGGGGAAAATAAAAGCGCTACCCGATGGACAACAATCCCATCATGGCCTATAGGTGTACAACGAGAATTGTTTTCACAACAAATAGGCATGTTCCGGACGATTTTGGGTTAAGGAGCGCCCCGCTCCGTCTTTCAGAAAACCTTTAAGCTAAGAAGTGCTACGTCTGTATCGTGGCACGCATCTAAAGTAAAAAAGCTATCTATCTATGTAGGGTAAGGGGGTGACTTTTTGGGCCTCTTTTGTGCCTTTCGACTCCGCAATATGCACCGTCATGGGATTGTCTGTTACCCTGCGCCGGCCGAATGTGTTTCAAATCAGTTTCTGAGCGAGGTCCAGAGCCACTCGCGCGAGTGGCTCTGTACTTTGGTAGTGGACGCATGCATGCTACGGTACTCGTAGAGGTGAAACCATTTTTTTTCTGAGGCTCCTTCCTCACTTGAGGAGCTCTGTAACTCTCCCAAAAACTGATTTTGGGGGAAGAAATCAAAGTGGTACCACCCGATGAACAATCCCATGGCCTAGGTATACACAACGAAACATATTGCCAAAAAAAAAAAAATGAAATTTTCGGGCGATTTTGGGTTAAGGAGTCCCCGTCATTCAGAAAAAACAGCTTTTTTTTTTTAGCGAGAAAGTGCTGCCTCTATCGTTGTACGCGTCAGTGAAAATGAAAAGGAATGTGTTCCCCCTGCCGTGAAAGTGGGGGTGCCCCCCCTTGGTCCCTTATCGCACTACGCGTCGGTGGGGATCACATCGATTATCTGTTGCTCCCACTTCACGTACCCCCGTGTCAACGCTTTACCAGGCCGATGTGACGGTGCAGTTGGAAGCGGATGATGACGTGGAAGAGGCTACTTTGAACGCCGTCAACAGCATCCTGGAGTTTATTGACAGCAACCCTCCCAAGTGGCGGCGATTGAGCAATCAATCTATTTTTTGAAAAGCACACACATTTTTTCGGGACCATCTGCTTGACGATAGTGAGCGATGTTTTTTGAACAGTTTAATTCACTTTTATGACAGTTTTTTTTTTTGTACAGTAGTTGTTAAAAGGGTTAATAACCCCTTTTGAATCGCACACACGTTTTGCGGGGGACGAAGTAGTTGCATTTAGTGTCTTTTTGAGGGATTTCTTTCGCGGGTCTGCAAGGGCTATATACCCCTTGTAGCAAATCCTTTTATAACTGCACCCACGTGTTTGGGTACGAACTATTTTTGCCATTGGTGAGGGATGCTTTTTGCCGTTCTAAAAGGGTTGTTATAACCATGGTTTTTCACGGATCATGACCCGACCCGCCGACCATTCTTCACGGGTCAGGAGGTTTCCAAAATCTCGCGGGTCGAGTCGGGTCGGGTCGGTCAAGAAGTGTTCGAAAACTCACGAGTCGGAACGGCTCAGGTCAGAAGGTTTTCAAGTATCACGGGTCGGGTCGGGTCACCCTGAAACAACCCGACCCACGAGAAGCGACCCGACCCGTGAAAAACCCTGGTTATAACCGGTTATAACCGCTTTAGAATTGCATCCACGTTTTTGGCGACAAACCTCTTGGGGTTGTTGTGGGACAGGTTTTACAGTTCTAGCCCTCTCCGGCGCGCTCTCGTGCCACTCGTACCGTCTTGTCTTCGGGGGCAGTACAATCGAGTCTCGGTCGTGTTGTTTTTGTTTTAATCCTTTTAGAACTTCGCCCACGTTTTTGGAGACACCCTACTTGGTATTAGTGGAGGGTATTGTCTGCAGTACTAAAATACATTCATAGTCTAACGTTTTTAGACCTGCACCCACGTTTTTGGGGGACAAATTACTTGGAATTAGTGTGGAATATTTTTTGCACTACAGTATTACTACAAAGTACTGTCTTGTCTGTCGGGGCAGAAATGAGCGGGTCTAGGTCGTGTTCTTTTTTTTTTGCCGTCTGTCAATCGTGTTTTTTTTGTTTTTATTTTTGTTGTCTTCTTTCGTGTTTTTAATTTTGTTTGTCGTCGTCGTCGTCTATCGGTTTTTGATTTGTTTTTGCCGTCTCTTTAAGTCGTTTTTTTTGTCGTTTCTTGGTCGTGATATTTTGTTTTTTGCCGTCTCTCAGTCGTGTTTTGTTTTTGTTTGTCGTCCCTCAGTCGTGTTGATATATATATATATTGTTCGTCGTCGTTGTCCGTTTCCTCTGCTCCGCGTGCCGCCCCATTTGAACGCTTTTCAGGCCGATGTGACAGTGCACTTGGAAGCGGGTGATGACATGGACGATGTTACGTTGAACGTCGTGAACAGCGTCCTAGAGTTTATTGACAGCAACCCGCCCAAGTGGCAGCAGTGGAAAGAGAAGGCCAGGGAGGCAGGCATCGAGTGGGCTTAAGTTTCCTCTCATGGGTATCGAACAGTAAGCTGGGTAATGTCGAACAGTAACCTAGGTAGAGCTGCTGCCGCTGTGGAGTACCTCCGTGCGTTTTGTGGCAGCCGCCAGCTTAATCCTTTTGTGACCAATGTAAAGCGACCAAAAAAACGACGATTGCGATATTTTTAAGCGCCGAGGAAGCGCTTGCAGCTAGCTGTAAGATAATCGCCGTGCTGCACGCGCGTTGCACAGCTCCCTACACGTCCCGTACCCCGGCGACCCGGGCTGCTTGGTGTTGTCGATGGTGTGACCGTCAGATTTTTTCGACGTTTTTTTACCTCTGCGGCTCTGACAGGGTTAACCCTCTTAGCACACACTCAGAAACCGCAAAACAATAATCAACTACGAACGACCATGTCAAAAGACCCCGGACTCTTTGGGCCCCACCACAACAGACAGTACATCATTTTTTTAAGGCGGTGGCGTGGTAAACGGGGCTTTCAAAGTCCAATCAAAGAGCATGCCTCTAAAACCAAGTAATGCCACAGAAATTTGGGCCCATTTCATGGGCCCTGTAACATTACTATTACTAGTGCTAAGAGGGTTAATTAACCCCTTATGAACTGCAACGAACTACTTGGAATTAGAGTGAGAACAGTTTTGCAATGGTCAAAGGTGAACTAACTTAAATGCTGGGCGATTTGTGGAAGTGTTCCGGCTTAATTGCTGGGTACGGAATAGGTTTTGAGAGCCTAAGGGAAGAAGTCACTGCCAGGTCGATTTCGTGGCTTTAGCTTCTCGACGCGAGTAGTGGCGGCGGCTGTCTGTAACGATGGTGCTCGGACTTTCTGTTTTGAGAACTATGGCGCAGTTAAGATCGAATGCGCGTATTTTTCATCACGGCTAGGGGAGGCATCGACAGCACTTGGTCTTTTTTTGCTCGCGGCTGTACGAGTAGTACGGTGGTAGTCCTCGTGTGCGCATGGTCAATCCTGATATCAAGGTGTTACGGCAGGCAGTGTCTTCACATTTTTTGTGGTGTATGGTATCATGGTGTTTTGGTATTGTTCTGGGTGTATGGTTTCTTGGTGTTGCGGTATCGTTCTAGTCTGAGCTATGTCTGAAGTGGGTACTACACCTATAATAATAACATTTTTATAACAAAATTAAAAATACACTCCAGCTGTGAGATACGAGGATTTCGCCGAAGGTCATCTTTGCAAGCTGTGTGTGATATTCCGATCGCACGTGTTACGGGGTTTTATGGCATTTATGTAAGGTATGCCAACAAGTTTGAGTTGATGCCGTACCTGTCTCGAGCTGTAGTTTTATTGAGTAGCGTCAGTGGACGGCATGCGCAGGACCGCACGATGCAACTCCCCTTTTTTTCGAGATACGACTACGTGCCGCACACAACATATTATGTAAGATTACAGCACGAACGTACCAAGTACGAACTACTTTGTTGTATGCCAGCTGTTTGTTTCGAACTTAGCAGGAAGGACAAGCGCGAAAAATGTAAAAATGAAGTAGAGGCACCAAATCAATGATCAACGCATTTCTCCAATCGGCGGCGCGAGTGCCCATGCCGCATTTATTTGCCACACACACGCGGACCTATCACAAAACAACCCGAACCCCGGACACGGCACGCCACCATTCACTTCTTCTCCACATCCCCGGCATCATGGCTTCCCTTAGATGCAGCATGCGTCGGCAAAAACCTTCCTGCCGGTCGTTGGCGGTCAACTTCACTCTCGCACGCTGGCCCAGACTTGCTACAGTAGTACAGCTTCGAAAGAATAGGCGGTTGACTTTTATAGGGCTAAGCAGGAGGCCTGCTCAAAACGCTTCTTCCTTCAGCGGGCGACCGACCTGCTCTTCTCCTGGAGTCTAGACCCATAAACCCCAGCCCGTTGGGGGGCTCGAGGCCGGTCGGGGCAGTTTTGCGGCTCGACGCGTGATATGATAGAGGTAGCACTTTTCGCTGAAACGTTTTCTGAAAAAATCGGCTCCTTAACCCAAAAAATCGTCGGAATTTTGTTCTTGTTTTACAATGTGTTTCGTTGTATCACCTATACTTACAAGAGCATGGGGGGATTGTTCATCGGGTATTATTTTAGTGCTTTTATTTTTATCGAAATCTGTTTTTGGGTGAGGTATACACCTCCTCGAGCGAGGAGCCTCACGAACAGATCGATCGGTGAACCTCTAACGTAGCGTGCGTCGCTCGGCGGCGTGTTTTCGAGGCGGTTATAAAAGTAAAAAATCCGGGCGGCGAACGGCCAACCTTGACCATCAATCAGACTATCGACCGGCAACATTTTTTTTGCCGGTGCGTCGTCCTGCATTTAGGTTGAGTTCGGCATTATTGCGTGATTGTTGCTCCTGCTTGCTGGTGCCCTTTAAGAAATATATATATACATTTTTTAATCTCAGTTTTGCTTCCAGCTTCTGGACAAGCCGTGGTCACAGGTATCGTCCCTTCTCCCCCCCGGTACGTGCCTTCATTTTTATCGCGCAGAGGGTTCAGCATTCCCAACGATCGTCGATTATCATCGAATTTTGTTAGCTCACGCTCTTCGCGCTTCCCGCAAGTCAATTTTTAGCAGAAGAAATAGTCCCAAAACGAGTACGAGTATGCACTCGGCGGGGCTCGAACCTGCGAAACGATCGACCATACATACCTGGTAGAGGTGCACCATTTAATTTCTCGGGCTCCTCACTTGAGGAGCTCTAAACCTCACCCCCAAAACTGATTTTGAGAAGAATCAAAGTGCAAACCCGATGAACAAACTTATGTGGCCTAGGTGTATAAAAAAAAAAATCATTTTGCAAAACAAGAATGAATGATGACATTCCGACGATTTTGGGTTAAGGAGTCTCGTCATTTAGAAACAAAAAAACCGAAAAGTGCTACCTCTATCGTATCACGCGTTTACGAGGTTAACCCACTAGACCACCGGAGACGACGCATGCTACTAATAGTACGGTAGAGGTATACCATTTTTTTTCAGAGGCTCCTCACTTGAAGAGCTCTCTTTTGTCTCTCCCAAAAAAACTGATTTGAGAAAAAAATTTAAAAAAAGGTGCTATCCGATGAAACATCTCATGGTTTAGGTAGGCAACGTTTTTTTTTTTTTTTCAACACTGGAATTCCGACGATTTTGGGTTAAGGAGCCCCATCATTTAGAAACAAAAAACCGAAAAGTGCTACCTCTATTATCGTAGCACGCGTTTACGAAGTTAACCCACTAGGCCACCGGAGACGACGCATGCATGCTACGGTAGAGGTATATCATTTTTTTTCAGAGGCTCCTCACTTGAAGAGCTCTCTTATGTCTCTCCCAAAAAAACTGATTTGAGGAAAAAATTAAAAAAAAAGTGCTCGTACGTATCCGATGAAAATTCTCATGGCTTAGGGTATATAGGCAACGTTTTTTTTGTTTTGTTTTTTTCAACACTGGAATTCTGACGATTTTGGGGTTAAGGAGCCCCGTCATTCAGAAACAAAAAAAGTAAAAAAGTGCTACCTGTATCGTTGCACGTGTCTAGTTTTTTTTTACGGAGGAACATAGTAATCTAGTAATGTCTAGTAATGAGGACCAAATATGGTTAGTAAAAACAGTGGGATATATAGGTTTTTGTGTGTATCGTGGGTCCTCATTACTATGGTCCTCCGTAATAGGCTAAAACTACTTGGAGTATTACCCAGTTTTTGTGGGGTACTCTATAACGGAAAGTCCATCTAATTTTGTCCGGTTCGAAAAAGCAATACCGTGTACCAGGTATTAGGCAAGTGGTTTTGGTACAGAAAACGAGCTCCAAATGTGTCCTGTTCCAAAAGCGATACTCTGTGCGCTGCCCCTCTAGGCTAAAATTAGTATTACCCAGTTTTTGTGGGGTAGTCTATAACGGAAAGTCCATATAATTTTGTCCGGTTCGAAAAAGCAATACCGTATACTTCGTATTATGCAAGTGGTTTTGGTACAGAAAACGAGCTCCAAATGTGTCCTGTTCCAAAAGCGATACTCTGTGCGCGAGTGGTTAGTATGCTCGAAGTATTAGCCGAAAGGGGACTTGACGCGTAGAAATATGTGTTCTTCTTTCTCCTTTCCGGAGGCAGGTGGTACATACAGGCGGAGCAGCGCGCGGGATATTATTTTTATTTGTGGAGAACGTTCCAGAAAGTTTTGTGTTTAACCCCTCGAACATTTGCCGGATACTGTATTACGGAGGACCATAGTACCATAGTAATGAGGACCTACGATACACACAAAAACCTATATATTCCGCTGTTTTTACTAACCATATTTGGTCCTCATTACTAGATTACTATGGTCCCCGTAATAGTACTTTGTGTTCACCCCGGATATTTCCCGGGGGGGGGAGATGTTACTATTAATACCAGCACCTGGTACTTGACGTCTACTTCGCAACGGCAAATCCCTCTCTCTTTTTTAGTGGAATGTTTCTTGCGGCTGGCCTGCGGGCCGGCTGTATTTTCGATGTTTTTTAGTAGTGTAACCGAATTACGATTATACTTCGGTACTGCTACTACTGCTACTACTGCTACTACTGCTACTACTGCTACTACTACTACTACTACTACTACTACTACCACCACCCACTACTACTGCTACTACTACTACTACCACCAGTACTACTACTACTACTACTACTACTACGATACTTCTATACGTCGGTTGGACGAGACGCAGGGTTTGCCTCCACGGCGGCTGATCGGCTCTTGTTTGCTACACACATTTATTTCCTCTCTATTTTTGCTTTTTGTGTTTTTACTCCGAAAATGGGCGCATGCTGTGTGGTTTCATACTGCTCATACAAATCATACCCCGCATCATCAGTTTCGTGGCGCTCATCGCCGCAAAAAAAAAATCGAGAACCCGGCCGGGTATACCTGCATCCTGCATACGATATCACACATAAAAATATACCCCAAGTTCGAAGTGATGAACGATCGTCCGCGACTATGGGCTATGCCGCTATAATAGCAAACAACGTTTTTTTACCGTCATAACACATAGGTCCGCGAGCCCCCGCAGCACACTACAGCAAACACCCCAACCTTCAGTATAATTATTATTACTATTATGTTTGCCATTCGACGATGTGCAGCATGAGCTTCAACATTGACCGCTCATAAAACATTCCGAGCAAGTATAAGACAGTGTAAGAAGACCATCATTGATTAATATTATTATAGAAGCGTAACCATTGTTTCGTCTCTGAAGTCTGGTTCGCCGTTAAGTCACAAAACGGAATAGATGGGTCTCTCTCCACCAGTCTCGGACGGCGCGCCTCGCGCTCCTCCGTCAGAAACTTCTCAGGGACTCGCCCCCCAGATGCCAAGAGATTGTCCGAGGCCTTCCAATGCAGAATACTGTTCCATAATAACGTCGACCTCCCTGATCTCCGCAAAGTTTGGGGGCTCGACGCCCTGATTTCTGATACCTTTAAAGGGAAAACACACTACGGTCTCTGCTACAGGCCACAAACCAAAAAACCGTTTTCGTTACAGCTAAAAACAACGGAAAGATGTGGGGAAGGGAAATTGGGAAACGGTAGGCAGAGAGTCATAGGAGAGATACTGCTGCTTGACGGAAGGATATTCGATTTATGTCGGAACGGCATCTACGCTACATCGATGATTGTCGGAGGGCAAAAATAATAATAGTAATAATAGTAATTACTCAAGCGAGTAAGCGTGGAATCGTTTCGGTAGTCACTTGTACTACGTACGGTTATTCAACGGTGGTGGAAGTACGATGAATAGTGCTTCTACTTTTGACCGTTAGTTGGACGAGACGTAGGGTTTGCCAAGGCGGCTGGTCGGCTGTTGTTGTTGTTGTTGTTGTTGTTGTTGTCGTTGTTGTTGTTGCTAAATACGTTCCTCGTTTGTTTTTGTTTTTACTCCTAAAAAGTGGGCGTATGCTGTGTGGTTTCATACTGTTCATACATTGCTCATACAAATCATACTCCGCACCATTTTCGTGGCGGTCATCTCCGCATAAAATAATCGAGAACCCGACCGGGTACATACCACGCATAAAGCCATAGCAGGAGGCACAAACAACTGTTGTACTGGTAAACGATCGTCCGCGAGCCCTTACAGCACATAACCCAACCACATGTATCCATTTTTCCACTGCAAAGGTCGTCCCACACTAATCCCAAGAGGTTTGTCGCCAAAAACTCGGGTGCAGTTCTCATGAGATTAAATAAACGTAACCATTTTTTCGTCTTGTGAAACCTATATACGAAGTAGGCATAAAACGGAATGCACGGATCGGTCTCTCAACCAGTCTCAACGCCGTCTCGCACACCGCCGCCGGAAACTTCTCCGGGCCTCGTCCCCCTTACGTTCAGAGATCGTCCGAGGCCTTCCAAGGCAAAATAGCAAGGGTGTTATATTTAGCATGCTCCAATGGGTGGACAGAGCCACCCCCCCACCCCCCCCCCCCCGGCCCGCGCCGTGGTTCCTGGTCGGTGAAAACCCGACGTGCTCAGTCCCGGCATTGTAGGGATGCGAGAGTCTATGATGTTAAGACTACGGTCATGCATGATATGGCTACACCCCCCCTCCCCGTGGTCCATAGCATGCTACTAATAGTACGATTGAGGTGCTCCCTTTGTTTTCTGAGGCTTCTCACTTGAGGAGCTCTAATACCTCACCCAAAAACTGATTTGGAAAACTAAAAGTTGTTACCCGATGAACAATCAATCCCATGGCCTACTGTAGGGGTATACAACGAAAGTTTATTGCGAAAACAAACAAAAAATTAAAAAAAAAAATCCGACGATTTTGGGTTAAGGAGAGCCGCCATTCAGAAAACGTTTCTGCCAAACCAAAAAGTGCTATCTCTATTGCAGCACATGTCGTCCATGGTCTATTACGTTGGCTGTATAGCACTACCCACTGTAGACTACTCAGTCGCGTGTGCCAGAAGGTGCTACCTACTGGTCTACCGGGGTAAAATAACGATCGAGTACCCAGCCCAGGGCACGCCTTCTATCTTACAGCACTCTCCGCTTGGCGGGGTCGTTGGGACGTATCTAGGTAACACCTCTACACGCGACTGAATAGGCTCGTGTGGGGATGGTGCATATCCAACAAAAAAGTTTACTTTAACTTCCGGGTTCGACGAATGTCTTCGGCTAGCATTGATCTCCGAGGCTCTCCCCTCGCCACGAGTCTTACTAGTGTGACATCCAGGAGCACACCACCCTAACCATTACCAGGTATTATTTCTCCAGCGCGCACACTCGTAAGGACAAAGAAGCCGCCGGAGAGTTTCGAACCCACGGCACATCCTTTTTTTGGGTTGGCTTATACTACTAGCCGTTATAGCAACCAACGTAACCCGACGTCGAGAAGCATACCATGACGTTAAGAACACGTTGTCAAGCGGGAAACTACTGTACTAGTATCACTTCACGTTAACATGCTAGTAATACTACGTAGTGCGGTAGAGGAACAATTCCACGTACAGATGCACAGTGCAAAATTCAAGACAGGTTGTTACCTGTGGTGATTTTGATATTGACAGCGTCTCCTCAACGTATGTGTGGAATGACGTCTCCTCTACGTCTGTGTGTATGGTATGACTGTCGACGTTGCGTTATGGACCGGGGGGGGGGGGGGCGGGGGGGGGGGCGTACGCATTTGGTGCTGGGCTGATT
>JAYJMJ010294227.1:6314-26712 GCA_036873875.1 Laminaria ephemera
CCGCCAATATCACATGGACATCTCTGGACTTTGAGTCCCCTGATGATGGCGCCGATGTAATAGGGGTTGAGTCTGTCGCCAGTGCGTCTGGCAGCGCTGTATTCTCTATAGCTGATTTGTCGAAATCTATTGTCAGCACCGGCATAGCGAATGACGGGAACGACGATACTCAAGCCGCGATAGGTGAGTACATAACGTATCAGGTAGTTGTAGATATACCGCAGGGTGAGTCTGCATTTGTCGAGATAGAAGACACGCTGGATGAAGGTCTTGCGTTTGATTCCTTGTTGAGTGTGACGAGTAGCTCTGTAGATGTGACTACAAATCTTGCCGGAGGTGAATTTTCAAGCATCGTTGCTCCTGAATTCGGTGCGACAGACCGGTTGGTGTTTGCACTGGGTGATCTGTTGAACTCAAATACTGATAACGGCGTGACGGAAACAATAACCCTTGTCTACCGGGTATTTGTCGATAACATTGATGCAAATAGTGCCGGTAATCAAATAAACAACAGTGCTTTATACAGGTGGGATATAGACGGCGATGGTCTTAACGACGGTATTGCTGATGGCTACACAGCGGCAGCCGCTGAAGAGGTAACCATTCTTGAGCCACGCGTGTCTGTTGCAAAATCAGTAGATGATCTGACCCCGCATCTCGGGCAATCAGTCACCTATACCGTAATCCTGACTAACGAAAATGTAGCATTTGGTACTCATGCATACGATGTAGAGGTCACTGATAGTCTGCCGCCCGGAATGGTTTTGGATCCGACGTCAATTACCCTCAATGGTGCCAGTGTTTCTACTGGAAGTGCCGTAACCGATTTCTCTGCGGCCAATACCGTCTCATTGTTAGTTGATGAAGTGAGCTTTAATACAAAGAGTATTATTATGTACTCCGCAACAGCCTCTGCAGATATCGCTGACGTTGACCAGTATCTTGAAAATTCCGTACAGATTAACTGGAGTACGCTGTCCCGGCTAGCGTCTAATGACGGATTTGAAGGCGCGGAACGTGGAAGTACTGATGGTTACATCAATGAATCAAGCGCTGTTGTCACACTAACCGCTCCTGACTATTCGATAAGTAAAGTCAGTACGAAGCAGGGCAGTCTTCAGGCTGGTGAATCTTTTGAGTATGCAATACTTGTAACAAATGACGGGTCTCACGCTGGTACCGGAGTAATAGTGACGGATGACTACCCGATTGCGGCACTTGGTGCACCGGACAGTATTTCTGAAGGCGGTGTTTTTGATCCGGACACCAGCCAAATTACCTGGGAGCTCGGTTCTCTTGCTGTCGGCGAGACGATCACCTTGTCCGTTGGTTCGTCTGTTAGTAGCCCGCAAGACGCTGACATAGATAACGACACTTCAACAGTTGACGATGTGTTCTCAAACGCAGTCAGCGTGACTGACGATGGCACTCATGGTGCGGACCCGACACCATCTAATAATAGTGCGGTCGATACGTTGACAATATCTGCCTCTCCTGACTATTCGGTTACGAAAACCAATGCCATCGAAATGGCGGCAGCAACCGATCAGTTTTCCTATGCGATTAGCGCGACTAATACCGGTACTCAGACAGGAAGCAACGTGCTGATTGTCGATACGTATCCAGCGAATATTCTGGAGATTATCGACTCTGATGGTGGGATCGTCGATAGTCAGGCTGGTACGGTTACCTGGGAAATACCTTTATTCGCCGCCGGGGAAATTATTGAATACGTTGTTGATGTAAAAGTCCTTCCAGAGGCATTTCTGGCAACACCTGACCAGTTGTTCTACAACGAGATTACGATTGCAGATGATAATCGCAACGGTGATGACCTAACGCCTGATAACAATCACGATGCTCACGCTGATATGTTGTTGGCCGGACCGGGAGATCCATCAGCGCTTATCGAACCGCCGACTGATTCGGGCTCAACGGCTTATTCCAGAGCGGACAACAATCTGGAGAGGAACGGCGTGGCGGCAATGCTGCCGCCACCGGTCGCAGAGAAACGGTTTATATCCGGTGAGACAATGCGTAATACGCAATCTGATACCACGGACTTCAATGGTGTTCACTTCTACGAGGACGATCCTGTTAATGGTGGTGGGTTACTGAATGCATTTGATAACCCGGTGCAGCTCTGTGAAGTTCATCTGGTAGATAACCCGTACATTGATCAAACCGGCCCGGATTTACAGGAAGACGAACTCCTGGACCTTTTTGTGCCGGAGGGTAATCAGGATAACGTTGACCTGGGGACCGATGAGTCAGATGAGACTGTTGATGTAGATGATGATCATTATCCTGAAAGCACATTTGTACAGTCTTTACTTCAAGCACAGTTAAATAGTGAACAGCAGGAACTCTTCGGTGACAATGGTACTGACATGATCAGCTTAATGGAGAGGTTGGTGGATACCGAGTCTTCTCAAACCAGGTCAACGGAGAATACAGAGATTGCAGAGCCGAGCACTGAAAATAAGGATTCAGCTTCCACCGGTCGGGCTGCGTAAAGCCAGTGTCATTGTTTGGAAAATCTGTTGTCGCGGTCACTGTAGCGAGTTGTATATTTGGTCATGCCATTTGCAATGCAGCAAGTTTTCCGCTGCCGGTTGATGACTCTCACGTGGTCGGCTATCCAGAGTCCGTAGTTGCCGGTAAAGGTGACACCTTTTCTTCTATGGCGATGCAATACAAAGTAGGGTTTGATGCGCTGGCTGCGGCAAACCCTACATTGAATCCCTGGTTTCCAGGAGCAGGCACTGAGGTGATACTTCCTTCACAGGTGATATTGCCGGACATCAGTTTTGAAGGAATTGTTATTAATTTGCCGGAGTTACGGCTCTACTATTTTCCACCGGACTCACGGACGGTTTTTGTTTTTCCGGTCGGGATCGGTCGTGCGGGTTGGGAGACGCCGTTGGCCGATACGGTGGTAACCCGTATTGATCAAGATCCGGTGTGGCGTCCACCCCAATCAATTATCAATGAGTATCGCAACGCCGGTTTGGAATTGCCGGAAGTTGTACCGGCGGGACCGGATAACCCTCTGGGGCGTGCAGCTATACGTCTTGCGCTGGCCGGTTACTTAATTCACGGAACTAACAAGCCCGAAGGGGTGGGGATGAAGGTGAGTCACGGTTGCATAAGGCTATACCCGGATCATATTCGCAAGCTCAGTGATATGGTTGCCGCCGGAACCCGGGTGCGGATCATCAATCAGCCGGTTAAATGGGGCAATTCTGGTTCACAGGTGATGGTAGAGGCGCACCGGATAATTTCAAAAAGCCCTGATGTGACTGTCGCCAGAGCATCGCTGGTAACGCGTACACCAAAGCTTAGGGCATGGTTGACCAGTCGAAGGTCACAACAAAGTTTGTTCAACGGACTGCCGCAGATTGTGAGTGATTAAGACCGTAGCTATTGTCGTTTTAGTAAGTTAGATCATGCAACAGGTTTTACTAAATCAGTGCCATTTGTTTCTTGCCGAGTTCTGTTAGCTCGGCAACGCCGGCTCTACCTTTATAATCTACTTCGTAGTTTTCTGCAGCAAAATCAGGTGCGCTGGTCCCTTCTAAAAAACTGTTTTTCTGACGTAGCGCGTAGGCTCTGTTTTTTGCACAAAACGGGCTTGCCCCGATATAGATAACGCTTGCGTAGTCGGTACCGGCATGTTCCTGGCCAACACCATGTATAACGTCCGGGTGCCACCAAACCGTATCACCCGGTGCGACAGTCGGAATCGTGACAATGCCGGGGGTTAGATCCGGGTGCCACTGTGCACTTACACCCAGCGCTTTACCCGGCCTGGCCAGACAGAGCTCGTTTTCTGGAACGTCATCCTGCAAGGAGCGCAGTAGCACGTAGGAAATTGCGTTTGCTATGGGTAGCAGTTCCAGAGTGCCATCACCCGGGCCTTGTTCGGTAAGTGCAGTCCAGCCTTGAAAGGTACGAAACATTGAGCTCACTGCTGGTGAACTGAACTCGCGGGTTTGTGTTCGATACGCTGCTTTCCATGGATCGTATTGATCGAGCTGTCCTGAAAATATACGTCCGTATATTTTCTGAAAAGCCGGGTCTACCCAACGTTCATAAGAACCTGCATCTATATGGGGGGACAAACCCAGGGTTGTGTCACCCGGCGCACGTCGTCGAGTCCGGTCTGCGTATGCGTAGTCAAAGTCCGGATCAAACTCTGGTCCGGCGGGTGCGGATGTATCCCACAAATGGTTTAAAAATCGTTTTGTCACTGCCATTGATTGCGCCTGTCGGGCTTGCACTTGAGGGCGTGACCAGTACACCCCGTAGATCTGGGGTTTTGCATCATTCAGATCTCCAAAGTAGTTGTCGAGTCCTGCTTTCTCTTTGGCGTGCTCAAGGTAGTTATTTACGTCAAGGTACTCTCCCAGTTCCTGATTCCAGTCAGTTGCCTGCGAGGATGGAAAAACGTTGCGAACGACAACGCAGCCATGTTGGTGAATTGAATCCACTGTGGATTTCGAAACGGTGTCATTTTGAATTGATGAAAAAGATACTTCCGGAACCACGCTGGCCCCTCGTGCGTGTGTGCTGACTATTTTCTCAACTTGCTGTTGCATTGCATCGCGGGCTTTTGCAAAGTTCTTTTCAACGCTGGTTTGCTCTCTCAGTTCCTTTTTAGTCTGCGAGATATAGTCTTCAATAGTCGGCGTTTTTTTCATTATCAGGGCAGCCAGGATTTTTAGTTTCAGCTTTTGATATTATCGTCGGCCCGGTAGAAGTCAAATCTCTGATTATTCCGCGCTATATTCAGTGCTGGAACTGATTCATGGGGACGGCCTATCAGGATTGGTGCGTTTATGTGGGCATGTTCCGGTGATAATGGCAGTTGTGGATTTCCATCCTTCTGGATTGATCGACCGGGGCTACCAGAACCTGTGCTCGATAAAATGCACCCGGGCTGAGATTCTGTTAAATTGCCAATGAAGATTCTGTTTGCTGATTGGCTGATTATGATTCGTTTTAAATTTGTCCTTGCGTCACTGGCGTTGACGTCTCTGGTAGCTTGCTCGACGCTGAGCGACATTGTCGGGGAGCTTGATGAAGTCGCCGATACCCCTGAAGTGAAAGTAAAACCGGAGCTGGACTATTCAAGCGAGACCCCGGATTGCAAGACTGCAGGTAAGCGGTTGGCCGAGAATGTCGAAGTCGGTATGGCACTTGACGAGGTGATCAGGCTGGTTGGTAAGCCGAGCTTCCGGTTGCCGGGTTCCTGGTGGTGGTCATCGAAATTCAGCGAGGCTGGTGTGCCGGTCGTAAAATTTCAATTTGGAACAGGTGTTGGTACCAAGCCTGTGAATAGTTTTGTATCTGATACTGACAAGTGCCCTGAGTAGACCCTTTATTCATCAGTAGTGGCGTATTGAATTCTACCCGTTTGGTCGCGGTTCAAGGCGCTTACAAATGCCTCATGGAATGGCTTGATCAGGGACGCGCGGTCGCCATCTTCGTCTGACCACAGCGCCATGATTGCATCATCAATACGAGAGGTGAATTCTCCATCGCCACTGGACGCAAACGATGGAACCAGTGCATCCGGTTGATTTAAAAGTGTGACCACCTGATCACTGCATGGGTCATTTCTTTGGTCGTCCAACTGCCTGAAGGGCGGTACGGAACCTTTGATACGATTGAACGCACTTAACGTGTTTCTGTCGAGCAGGGTATCGATCAATAGCCGCTGGCCGCGTTTTTCACTTGCGTCTTCAAGTTTCCCCAGAAGAAAAACGTCAACAACCGGTATCATGCTGTCGTCAGTACTCGGTGCTGGCAGGCAATCGAAATCAGTTCCCAGCTTGATATCCCGAGTTATAAACTCTCCTTTGGCCCAGTCTCCCATAAAGACCATGGCAGCGTCTCCAGTGGCGACCGCATTGACCTGAGCACTCCAGTCTCCATCGCCGAAGGATTGTGTATAGGGTTCCAGCTTTTGAAAAGTCCGGACTGCTTTTAGAAATTTTTCGGAAGTTAGAAGATCAACATCTTTCTGTTGATAGAAACGCGAGTAATCTACCGGGCCAAGCGTACCGAGCAACACGTCGTTGAACAATATACGGTGTTGCCAGCTCTCGTAGCCCAATGCTATGGGTGTAATGTTCTTAGACTGTAGATCATGACTAATCGTCAGGATATCCAGCCAGCTTTTCGGAGCCAGGTGATTGTTGGCTGAAAAGTGGGCGTTGTAGGTCCATAACCAGTTTTCACGATGAACGTTTACCGGTATTCCGTATAAGTTTCCCGCTGCCGTCACTTCCTTCAGAATTTCCGGGTGAAAGTGCTCTCGCAGGTCTTTAATCTGTGCCGATGATTCAACAGGGTTTAACAGCCCAAGGTGCGCAAATTGCCGTGACTCAACACCAGCGTTCCATTGCAGTACCGTTGGTGGATAGCCCTTTGCCATTCTGGATACAACCTGCTCACGGGTGTCGTCAAAGTTGGATTCAGGGGAATTGACCCAGACTCCGCCACGAGCAGTGAACTCGTTTATGATAATACTCAGTGCTTGTGCGTCGCCGCCCCGTTGCCACCAATGAACCACTTCTATTTCAGCGGCCGATGGAGTTTTGGTTGCCGGTGCAGAGAATGTTTGAAAGCTCAGGCTGATTGACAGAAACGTGAACAAGCCTAAATAGATTGATCTATGTTTGTACAATCGAGTGTGATTTTTGTCAGGCCTGTCTGAATGGTGCTGTAGCAGCATCAGCTTGCCTTTAACAGCATGGATTGATTCCCAAGCGTTGCGCTTATCTCTGAAAAGTCAGCGGGTTTATGAAAGTAGTATCCTTGTAGAAAATCACAGTCCAGCGAATTCAATAATTCTGCCTGCTCCGGGGTTTCTACCCCTTCCGCAACACTCAACAGGTTTAATGACTGGCAAATTGAAAGTATAGATTCTACAACCGACCGGCTACCCAGATCTGTGGTCATGTTTTTCACGAAAGACTGGTCAATCTTTATTATGTCCAGATCCATGCTGACTACAGAACTGAGTGATGCGAATCCAGTCCCGAAATCATCGAACGCAATTGGGATGTTGGCAGCTCTTATGTGCTCTAACGAATTGCTAATCTCATCTGAATCAGCAGACAAGGCGACGTTCTCGGTAATTTCTATTTCTATCGGATTTATATAAGAGGGTATACCAGCGTCTCTTATTCTCGCGATTGCTTGATCCAGTTTTGAACAGAATTGTTTATCGCGCAGTACCGCCTCTGCGATGTTGATGGCCACTGGAGTAGGCTGGAAGCCTTGTTCCCACCAATCCAGGTAATCACTGATGATTTGGTCAAACATTGACCAGGTTAACTCTATGATCAAACCTCGGCGTTCAGCAATCGCGATAAAGTCACCGGGTGCAACAAGGCCATCTGTCGGGTGTCTCCATCGGCATAGTGCCTCGGTGCCCTCAATGTGATGTGAAAGGCTGTTCACCTTAAACTGATAGAAGGGTACAAACTCGTTGTTCGTCAGACCTTCACGTATGGATTCGGCAATTTTGTTCTCTGAATCCAGTTCGTCTCGCATTGTGGTGAGGAACTTTGGAATGTGAGTTGAGTAAGGTGTGAAACTGCTAGCGGCCAGTCTTGCGTTTGCCAGTTCGTATTCAATATTGGTGTTGTCGTCAAGTTCACTGTATCCAAGGGCCAGTACCGGTGTAACAGGTATGCTGTTGATGTCGAATTTCTGTTGTAACAGCGCGACCAGACTCTCGTTTGAAATCAGTTCTTCAAACACTTGAAGGTTTGTCAGCAGTACTGAAAATTCGGTGTCGCCTGTGCGTGACAGTATGGAGCCGGAGGGCATTGTATTTTGCAGGTGTTCGGCAAAGTCACAAAACAGAAATTCGAGGTTCACCGGTCCAATAAGGTTGCCAATCTGGGTGATGTTTGTGATTCGTATCAACAGTAGCCGGCCTTCGGTGTACGGCGATTGGTTGATCTGCAGTCTTGCAATACCGGCAACATTTGGTAGCTGTGTGACAGGGTCATGAAACGCCAGGTACTCTAGATCTGACTGGGCGTTTAACACGTCTGTATGGACTTTTCTCAAACCCTGAAGTAATGGTCTGAATATTAAAAAGGTAACTAGAAGTAATGCCACAGCAATGGCAATGGTGAGCAGCTTATGTTGATACTGAATTTGTCTTGTATGGGTATCCAGCTGTTGTTTTGTTTTTGCAAAAGCCTCCTGGTAGCCGGTAACGAGTACGCCCTGGTTAGCACCTGTCGCATCAATCGGTAGCCAGTAAAATTTGCTTTCTTTTGGTGTTGAAGTATCCGGGTCACTTTGAAGCAAGTCTTCAAGTCGCTCAATGTATTCGTTAAGGCGGTTGTTCAGATTAAACGGTGCATCGTTGTATAGAGACTGTACTTCAACAACAGCCTTGTGATTTGAAAGCTCTAATATCAGTGATCTGACTTCGCCATGCAGTTTGTCCAGATGGGCCAGATCAGTATTTAGCTGCATACGAATCTGGTCCAGGTGACGACGGCTGGCGTTGCCGGATCGCAAAGCGTCCTTCAAATCAGTTGCCCGATCGTAGGTTGTTCGCAATGCCATTTGAGTTGAGCTTGTCACTGAATACAGGCTGTTGAGGTATCCCTGACGTTGCAGCGTTTTGTTCAGTGAAAAATAGCTGAGCAATAATACAAGCGACAGCGCAGCGAGGGCGATGTAGTAGCCATTTGATATGCGCTGTGCCTGCGCATTAAGATCTTTGCTCGCCCGTGAGTTCATCTACGGTAGAAAGGTTCGGTGACCGGGCAAAGAGCCCTCGACTATAGGTCCGGATGGGAAATCGTACAGGTGCATTGATTTAGTTTTTTGGTATCCAGCAAAGGGAAATGCCACGTGAGGCATTTCGTAAAATGGAAGCTGGAATAAGTACAAAAACCAGACCACAACCCGTGACCATTCTGTGAACTGCTTTGATGGATTCAATCATGGGTGGGCCGTGATTGTGCGCCAGTACAATCATTAAGGCCCGTGAAATTGATCAGGCCGTAATTGATATGAGTTGTTTATGTCGGTGTACTTACGGTATTGGTGCCGGGTTAGCTGGCACGCAAGTCGTTCACTTAAACCGTTTGCTGCCGCGAAAGCGGCACAGACCGGTTGGCACAGCTTTATTCCGGAGCCACGAGAGTGTGACTCTATAAGCTAACGGATATTGATCAGGCTTGACTTGCTGGGTGTTCCATTCTGATTGAGTGCGAATAGCATGTAGTTTCCGGGTATAACTACCCCGCGGTCAGAAGGGATGGCTGCACGATACAGATTCGTACCTATCGGGACAAAACTAAGTGGCACTCTTCGTTGTGCGTTATTAACGGCGTGTGTGACCACGGCAGAACGCATCAGCACCAGGTGCGATATTGGACGATCAGTTTTTACTGTAATAGTTTGTCCGTAAGTGGTGGAGCCGGGAGCAGATTGAATAGTGGGGCGGGGCAACGAATTTCCGTTGTTGTCCACCAGATAAGGTGGCGTAAAGATCTCTACATCAGAGTGATTTGTAGTACACGGACCGCACAGGCCTCCGCCGCCGGCCAGAATGCGGCCGTCGTCAAGAAGGATCGCCACACTGTGATAATTTCGAGGTACGGCCATCGGTGCGAGAGGTCTGAATTTCTCTGTTGCCGGGTTCCACAGTTCAGGCACCATTGCCGATGCGCGGTCAGTAAAAATGATCGGTGCGGCCTGGCCACCAATGACGATAACCTCGCCATTCGGAAGTACCACACTGTTGTGGAATACACGTTGATATGCCATTGACGCGACGCGTCTACTGCTTACGTTGTTGCCGTCAGTCTCGATAACAAAAGCTGACTTTGTCGCGGTTGAGTTTTCATAGTGGGGTGCACCACCGACAGTCAGGATTTTTCCGATATCGTGCATCACTGCATTGCCGTTCATGGCGTCATTATCGTTGGCGCGATTTCCTACCACACTGAACGAACCGTTGCCGCTGACATTCAGCAAATGCATTCTTTTACTTGGGCCTGCGTGTAGCACTTTTCCGCCAGCCACTGTAAACAGCCACATGTGGTTGTCGGACCGGAAAACGCCATCTCTGTCGTTTGTTTGCATTGAGTCTGCGGGAATGCCATTCAGTATTCGCCAGCCGGAATTCGGGTTCCAGACTTCTGCGGTTTTGTTTCCGGCCATGTCTTTCCAGGAGCCACCGAGGGTCAGCACAGAGCCATCTGAAAGCATGGTGTTTGCCTGATACGCCCGCGGAATATTCATCGTCTGAGCTTTCGTCCATACACTTCTGACGGGGTCGTAGATACTAGTTCTGGCGGCACTGGTTCCACCATTAATCAGGACGCGCCCATCCGAAAGTATATTTGCGCCCGGGCAGAACATGTCGTGCTGCATGCTGGTGACCAATACCAGTTGAGCGGTATTGGTTTGTGGATCAAATATCGATGTGTAGGTGCGGGCGTTGTCCTGCACATTGGAAAACCACTTCTGGTTGTAGGCAGCCCACGTAAGAATACGCCCATCAGACAAGTTAGCTGCCGAGACCGGAATTGATGGCATTGATACGGGGGGACTCCAGAAGCCGCTTCCGGTGCTGGCTACATAGCCGCCGACAATAAAGCTGGCGGTAGCGGCTGGGCTTTGTGCATTGCCGGCAGCATCGAAAGCAATCGAACCCATTCCATAGGTGCCGGCTGGCAATGGTGTGGCGAACGAATAGCTCCAGCTGGCATTCTGGCCTGTGCTGCTCAGTTGAGCCATAACGCGCGTGTACGTCCCCTGGAAGGCTGTACCATTCCAATAGTTACCCGTAGATTCCATTCGAATGGATAGCTCTACGCGATCGAGTGCGATGTTATCGGATGCAGTGCCACCCAGAACAGATAGTGATTGAACGGTGCCGGGCACATTTATCGTGGAATCGGGTTTTATCCGGTCGGGTGCAACGGCTGTGAAGTTTGTGTATGCAAATGGTTGTTGTACGTTTCCGGATGTATCCACCGCAAGGGCACTGATTGAATAGGTGCCCGGTGGAAGGTCAGTGAAGTAGTCCCATTCAACGTCGCCGCCAGATCCAGTCAAAGTGGCCAGTACGCGTTGGTAACCACCAAACGAATTTCCGTTCCAGTAGCTAGTGCCTCTGCGGATTGCAAGTTCAACCCGGTCGACAGCAATGTTGTCAGTGGCGAGGCCTGAAATGCCCTGCGCATCTGCTACCGTTATAGTTGCGTCCGGTTTAACGGTGTCCGGTATTTGAACAGTGAAAAGCTTGTTGGAAAATGGTGTTTGAAAATTACCGGCGTCGTCAAAAGCGACCGAGCTGACAGCATAATCGCCTCCCGGCAATGGCGTCGAGAACTGGTAACTCCAGTTGTTGGCTGCGGTGAGTTGGGTTGGAACTCTTTGGTAGCTGGTAGAAAACGAATTGCCTGTCCAGTAGGTTGAAGGAGAGCCAATGCGGCGTAGCGCTATTTCAACCCGCTGTACGGTGCCACTGTTGTCGTCAGCGGTTCCGCTGATGACTGTCGACGATGTAGTGATGATTTGTGATTCTGGCTTTACCGTGTCCTGATAAAACGTGATGGATGTGAGTGGCGATTGAACATTGCCGCCGGCATCAATTGCTCTGGCGTTAATGTAGTAAACACCACCAGGGAGCGATGGCTGAATATCATAAGTCCAGTTGCTGCCAGTCACGGTGGCTGCTACCCGAACCCAGGAAGACTGGAAGGAACTTCCATTCCAGAACTGGGTGCCACGTCGGATGGCGAGGTCAACACGGTTTACCGGCTGTGCACTGCTGGCAGTGCCTGAGATATTGTCAGCCGAAACCGACGAAATTGTGGACGTTTGTGCGTGAGCGGTTGTAATTAGCAACCCGCACAGGATGGGTAATCCGATCAGGAAAACAGATAGGTATTTAAGAACCTGGCGGGGGGACTGGATAATGTTGGATGGCGTCCGTGACGTCACAAGCTTCAACCTCCGATTGCGAGTACATCGAAGATGCCAGTAAATCGCCAGGGGCTCTTAAAGGCTGTTCACAAAAAACACATTTGAAGCGATTCCGATTGATACGATTTGGATAGAAAATAACGGTTGGGGAGCCGGGCCGACGACTATGCTTCCAGTTATATTGAACACATTCACTTAATCGCATATATTGGATTAGTGCATTTGCAATGAAGATAAAGGGGAAACACAGTGGATCGTCGACAATTTCTGCTTTCCGCGTCAGCATTCGGGGCGTTGACTGGTGCTGGATTGCCCGCCGTTTCGTATGCGGTGCAATCTATTTCGGTCGGTACCATTCAAATTCGTTCTGTCAGTGACGGATACATTGAGCTGCCGATTGCACAGGTGTTGCCAGACAATGCTGAAAACTTCAGCGCGTTGCTGGACAACGGTCAACCCGCACCGGCCAGTATAAAAGCACCCTGCAATCTCACCTTGATGCAAGACGGACAAAATACTGTTTTATTCGACGTTGGGGGCGGGCCCAATTTTCTTGAAACAACCGGTCGTCTCGAGTCAGCACTGGCAGCGATGGAGACAGACCCGGCAGACGTGACGCATGTAGTGTTAACCCACGCCCATCCGGATCACCTGTGGGGTTTGCTGGATGATTTCGACGACTTACTTTTTCCGAACGCTGAATATCTGATATCGAGTGATGAATGGGGCTACTGGATGGACCCGGAAACCCTGAACAAAATGCCGGATAATCGTCAGTCGTTTGCTGTTGGTGCAAAACGGTTGTTAACAGTGCTTGAAGATCAGATAAATCTGTTTGGCTATGGGCAGGAAATTATCCCCGGCATTCAAAGTGTGGATACACGGGGTCACACTCCCGGGCATACTTCATTTGAAATTCGTCAAGGCACCGAGAGTGTTTTTGTACTGGGAGACGCTCTCACCAATAGCACAGTGTCTTTCGAGAAGCCCGCCTGGCGCAATGGCGCTGATCAGGACAGTGATTTAGCCGTAAAGGCCCGTTTCCGCTTACTCGATATTCTGGCAACACAACAGTCGTCCTTTATCGGTTATCACTTACTGGGTAACGGATTAGGTCGCGCGGAAAAGAACGGCCAGTCGTTTCAATTCGTACCGCTGTAGGCATCGCCTTGACCCTGTTTGGTTGTTGAGTGTGGCAGGGGTGGTGTCATAAAGCAGTGGTTGGCGTTAATATCAGGGCAGATAAACAACGCTTACGGATTGTGTGGACACAACTATGCAGACAATTGACCTGAATGCCGACCTCGGTGAGGGTTTTGGCCCGTGGGCTATGGGTGACGACAATGCCATGATGGATATTGTAACCAGTGCAAACATTGCATGTGGTGGTCATGCCGGTGATGCCGGAACCATGTTTGACACGCTAACGATCGCGAAGAATAAAAACGTAGCGGTAGGTGCGCACCCCGGGTTTGAGGATAAAGCCGGCTTTGGCAGACGACGAATCCCGTTGTCCGCCCGGGAGCTTGAGCAGCTCATAGCCACTCAGGTCGGGGCAATTAGCGGGGTAGCCGGCTTGCTTGGTGTGACCGTCAAATACGTTAAGCCTCATGGTGCCTTAGGTAATTGGGCGGCTGAAGACTACGATGTAGCGCAGGCTATTGCCAAAGCGGTTGGAACTGCATTTCCGGACTACGCCATATTGGCAATTTCGGGTACGCAATTAGAGATAGCAGCAAAGAAAATCGGTATCGACACCTACTCTGAAATTTTTGCAGACCGTGGCTACGGTGACGACGGTAATCTGGTTCCCCGTTCTGAGCCAGGTGCCATGATTGATGATCCGCAAGTCGCCGCAGATCGGCTGTTGCAGTATCTTGATACCGGATTTATGCCTACCGTCTCGGGAGGCCAGGTAAAGCTTGCAGGTCATTCAATCTGTATTCACGGCGACAGCGATCACGCCGTTGCAATGGCCAGGTCAGTTCGTGCGGCTCTGATTAATCAAGGCTATCAACTGTCGGCTTTCTTGATGTGACGGTAGCCACTATTGTTGATCCGATCTTCAGACCAGTCGGTGACAGTGCATTGATGGTCGAGTTTGGCGATCATATAAGCGATGAAATTCACGGGGCTGTACTGAATCTTGATTCCGCTGTGCAGCAATCGAATATCGGTGGAATTTTAGAAAACATTCCCGCCTATGCATCGCTGCAAATTATCTATGATCCGCTAATTACTGATTTTGACACTCTGTGTACAGAGGTGACCAAATGCCTGAGCTCAAATTCAGATAAACAAAAAAAGCACAGCGAATGGTTGATACCTGTGTGTTACTCGGAATCTATGGGTCAGGATCTGCGCACCGTGGCGGATATGCAGAAACTATCGGTCGAGGAAGTTATCCGCCTGCACACTAGTGCCACTTACAAGGTTTATATGTACGGTTTTGCCGCGGGCTACGCCTACCTGGGTGGAACACCACTTCCAATTCAGCTGCCGCGTAAGCAAGCTCCGGTGAACAATGTCCCTACTGGCAGTATTCTAATTGCCGGGCCGCAGGCGCTGATTTCAACTATCGAGATGCCGTCAGGTTGGTGGATAATCGGGCGTACTTTAAAGACTCCGTTACAGACGGATAGTGATACGCCGTTTTTGTTTAATGTGGGCGATACCGTAAAGTTTTCTTCCATTACCGAGGAACAATTTAACGATCAGGCAGCGCGCAAGGAAGTCACTCAGTGACTGCTCGATTTAAAGTATTGCACGCCGGGCCTTTTGTCAGTGTTCAGGATGCCGGACGAACCGGATACAAACGTTTCGGCGTGACAGGCTCCGGGGCAATGGACCGGTTTTCGTTTGCTATGGCAAATGCCGCGCTTGAACAACCGCCACACAACGCTGCTATCGAAGTGTCATTGGGTGGAATGGATATACAGTGTACCGAGGGTTCGGTTGCGGCGTGCGTTGCGGGCGGCAGCTTTAATATTGTGCTGGATGGCAAGCGGTTGTCTTCCTGCAGTACTTTTGTGATGCAGCCGGGTTCTGTATTGCGTATCCGCCCCGGTGAATGGGGTAGCTGGAGTTACCTGTGTTTCGCAGGGTTGCTTCAGTCAGTTGGTTGGTTAGGCAGTCAGTCAGTGCATCTGGATTCAGGTTTGTGTGGTCGGCCACTGCAAACCGGTGATGAAATAGAAATTGCCAACCCGGCTACTGCACTAAAAGTTAACGGAAACTTTCAGAACGTTGATTGTCTTAAACCAGATTCAACGCTTCGTGTGGTCCTGGGGCCGCAGGATCGATACTTTGAAGCCGCTTCAATTGACGCCTTATTTTCTGAAGAATTCACGATCAGTGCTGAATACAATCGCATGGGGGTACGGCTAAATGGGCCTGTGCTAAAAATAGCTGCTGCGCTGGATATGCCATCAGAGCCAATAGCCCGCGGGTCACTACAGGTACCCGGGCATGGTGATCCATTGTTGTTGCTTGCGGATCATCAAACGACAGGTGGTTACCCAAAGATCGCTACTGTTATCAGTTGTGATCAAGACAGTTTCACGCAATTGCGATCTGGCGATAGCGTACGATTTAGGTGTGTGGAAGTGAATGAGGCGATTGCAGCGACGCGCGATAAGCATCAAAAAAGCGAGGACCTGTTTAAATCATTTGCTTTAAATAGCGTCAGCCTTGATGAGCGCCTTGCTAACAGTAATCTGATCAGTGGGGTTACAGATGCTCAGGAAAATTCACCGTATACCGGTTAAGCACGATCTTTAATCGTGCTTATAGCTTTTGCCCGAGCGCCAGCTTTACACGGTTTTTTATGTACACGCCATCGCGGGATGGCAGCACTCTTTCGACTTCTGTTGAATCGATAACTATTGATGCGAAATTGAGAGAAGTCATGTTGTGCATTCGCAGTCGAAAGTCCTGAACATTCTTCATCTCAGTGATACGTTGGGAATATTCAAAATCCACGCTATTGGCGACCTTATCAAGCTGTATGCCTCTACCGGTATGACTAAGCTGCATACCGGTTTCACCATAGTGACCATTATCCAGTACAACAATAGACAAGTTCTTTGGTGATTGCACCGCAATGGTAGCGAACGCGCCCATTGCCATTAACATTTCACCATCACCGGTAATAACGACTACGGGTCTTTCGGGTTGTGCTTTTGCCAGTCCAAGTCCGACCATCGCGGCACCACCCATTGCACCCCACAAGTAATAGTTCAGATCATTGTCACCGGCTGCCATGACATCGTAGGTGGGAGATCCAAGGCCTGTTACAACCAGAAGGTCGCCACGGTCTTTTAATAATTCTTCGACTACTTGTCTTCTTTGCAGCAGGGCATGTGTCATGTTAGTTATTCCACTCTTTTTTGCCAACAAGCTGCTGGCTCAGCAACACCGCGCAGGCCTGGTCGCCTTCGAATGCCATAGTGGCGGCGCCGCGAACAAGCTGTTCAACCTGTTCTGGCCGGTCTGCTCGCCACGTGAGAACACCCATCAGGTTCAGGGCCGCCTCTGCTGCCTGGCCCATGGGGTTCTGCCATTGATTGAACTCTGCCCACTCTCCACGCATGGTGATAAGCATCAGCAATGGAAAGCGTGCATTGTTTTGTAGTGAGAGCATGTTTATGCAGTTGCCAACACCGCTGGATTGCATTAACAAAACACCGCGGTCGCCACCGAGGCTTGCTCCGGCCAAATAGGGAATACCTTCTTCTTCAGTGGTAAGGACAACAGAGTGGATGGTTTCGTCGGCTTCGAAGGCTTCAATCGCACGGGAGTGTCCGGCATCCGGAACGTAAGCCACATGTTTGATCTTGTATTCTTTAAGCGTTGCGATGATCTTTGATTGCCAGTCGTTATTACCGCTGTTGTCGGTTGATGCCTGCATAAGCTCTTGGTCCAGTCGCGTCTCTGCCTGCGGATATCATATACCGAAGTCAGTTTTGGATCGTTTGTTTATTTGGCACAGCCAAGCCGGGATTGCACGCTGGTACCAGCGGTCGAAAACGGGCTGCTGTCACTGGTATGCAGGCTATAGGCAGGTGGGTCTGGTAGTCCGGCGGTCACCGTGCGAGTATTGGTTGACTCTTGTATCGCATTACGCATTCTATGAATTTTGCACATCCCCGCCTGTTACTAATAGCACCTGTGTTGTTTCTGTTTTTATGGTCCGGTGGCTATGTCGTGGCAAAGGTCGGGCTGGCGTATGTCGAGCCTATGACGTTTCTGGTGCTCAGGTTTGCATTAGTGGTCATTATCATGCTGTTGATTTTTATCGTCATAAGGCCTCCACTGCCTACGAAGAAAGAAGACTGGATGCACTTGGCCATTGTCGGATTTCTTATTCAGTCGGTTTACTTCGGGCTTTGCTATCTAGGATTCACATCCGGCATTGCGGCCGGGACAATGGCCTTGATTATGTCTTTACAGCCGATTCTGGTAGGTCTGGTTGCACCGCGATGGAACAATGAAAATGTGTCGTGGAAAAGATGGGTTGGCTTATCACTCGGCTTGGTTGGTACTGCCATTGTGATTGTGGCGCGTTCGGAGATTGAATCACCGACATTGTTTGGTTTGAGCTGTGCGCTGATTGCCTTGCTCGGGATAACAGGCGGTTCGTTGTGGGAGAAGCGGTTTGGTCTGTCGCATCACCCGGTGACTGCTAACCTGATCGGCTACTCGGCAGGGTTAATCGGTGTACTGCCAATTATGTTGCTTACCGAGGATATGTCTGTTCAATGGAGTTGGCCACTTGCTGCCGCATTGGCGTACCTGGTGGTCGGCAACTCAGTAATTGCAGTGGGTTTGTTGCTTGCTATGATCAGGGCTGGTGATGTCAGCCGGGTCTCTGCGTTGTTTTTTCTGGTGCCACCTTTGGCGGCGCTGTTGGCGTGGTTGGTACTTGACGAGGTTATGCCGGTCTTTGCGTGGGTAGGGATGGTGATAGCAGCGCTCGGCGTATTGATCGCATCGCGAAAAACACCTGTATCAGACTGACGCTACATTGTTTGTGCAGGTCCGCGCTGCATTAGCTTTTAGCTACAAGTGATTATTCGTCTTCCGGGATCACCGCTATAACGTCTATTTCCATTAGCCATTCCGGTTGACCAAGCCCCGCCACTACAATCCCTGTGGAAATTGGAAATACCCCTTTAAGCCATTTGCCGGTTACCTGATACACCGGTTCGCGATAGCGTGGATCAGTAATGTAGGTAACGGTTTTTACGATATGGCTAAGATCACTACCAGCTTCTTTCAACAGCTGCGCGACGTTCTTCATGGCCTGTTCAGCCTGAGCGGCAGGGTCACCAAGACCCGTTAACGTTCCGTCGAAATCTGTACCAATCTGACCTCTGACATAAACCGTGTTGCCGGCTTTGACTGCCTGACACAGATCATTGTCGAGCGTCTGGTTCGGGTAGGTGTCTTTCGTATTGAACATACGAATTCGTTCATGTGTCGGCATGTTTTAACTACGTTTGTTATGAGGTTTCAATAGTACCCGTTCTTGATATCGGCGGGAATATCAGATTGGTTGCAGTTGCATTGCTTAACTGATATTTTGAGGCAAAATAGAGTTTGAATAGAAATAACTGACGCAGCTGCTATTCGAATCATCAATGATGTTGCATTAATATCATCCGGGCTGATTGATTGTCTGGAATCTGGAGAATCAAATGACGTTTTCCGTAGTAGCCAGGTGTCCGGATTCGGGCATGTTCGGGGTAGCGATTTCATCTTCTTCGCCAGCAGTAGCGGCGCGTTGTTCATATACACAGGCAAATGCCGGTGCGGTCGCCAGCCAGAACATTACTGATCCCGGTCTCGGGCATCGTGGCCTCGAGCTATTATCAAACGGTGCCAGTAGTGAAGAAGTCATTGCGATCCTACAAAGAACCGGTGCGCACATGGACTATCGACAGGTGTTAGTGGTAGACGGCAATGGCCTTACAGCAATTCATTCTGGCAATCAGGCGCTGGGTATCTGGTCTGAGGCGAAGGCAGATAACGTGGCAAGTGGCGGGAATCTGTTGGATAACGCCGGTGTACCTCAAGCAATTGTTGACGGGTTTATCGCGTCGTCCGGGCACCTGGGTGACCGATTGATCGCGGCTATGCAGGCGGGACTGGCTGCCGGTGGAGAGGCTGGCCCGGTGCATTCAGCCGGTTTGAAACTGGTCGATCGGGTGGCCTGGCCGGTTGCTGATCTAAGGTGCGACTGGACGGAAGATTGCCCGATACAGGCAATTGCGACGGCGTGGTCTGTTTATAAGCCTCAATTAGATGCTTACGTACAGCGTGCACTTGATCCGCGTGAAGCCCCAAGCTATGGCGTACCGGGCGATGAGTAGTAACAACCCGTAATAAAAATCTGAGATGTCTCTGTCACTAAAACAATTAGAGTACTTTGTGGCAGCTGGCGAGCATGGCAGTATCAAGCAGGCTGCATTAAAGGTTAGTATTTCGCAACCGTCGATTTCATCTGCAATAGCGCACCTTGAAGATGAATTAAACCTGCAGTTGTTTGTGCGTCACCACGCTCAAGGCTTGTCACTGACATCATCCGGTAAGCGAATGATGCGTGAATCAAAGCTGATGCTTAAACAGATGCGCGGGCTTTACGCAATCGCGGCCGAATTAAATAACGAAGTATCGGGTAGTTTATTTGTTGGATGTATGGTGACTTTGGCACCGATGATCGCCCCGGAGCTAGCGCATTTGTTTAACCGGGAATATCCGGATGCACAGATCAGGTTTATGGAAGGCAGCCATGATGCTTTGCTAACAAGCATACGGCAAGTCGAAATAGATGCTGCAATCACTTATGACCTGGCCATTCCAGAGGGCATTGCCTTCGAACCACTGGCTGATCTGCCACCGCAGGTTTTGTTGGCCGCAAATCATCCACTGGCGAAGAAACCCCGCGTAACGATGCAGGAACTTGCTGCTCACCCGATGGTACTTCTGGATCTGCCGCAAAGTCGTGAGTACTTTATGTCCTTATTTGAACAAGCAAATGTAACGGCCAACATCGCTATGCGTGCCACCAGTCAGGAGGTGGTTCGTACCATGGTTGCAAATGGTTTCGGTTTTAGCATCACCAATGTTCGCCCGCGTAACTTAACAGCCTTAGATGGTCGTAAAATGACGCTGGTTAAGCTGACAGGCCAGCACCAGCCCGTAAGAATTGGAATTGCAACGCTTGCACAGGATCATAAGCCCGGTATTTTGCGGGCCTTTGAAGAACATTGTCGGTCGTTGATCAGTGATGATGAAGTACCGGGCATGGCACCGTTGAAATGATCAGCCATTACACCAAATAGAAATAACAACTCCGCCGCACTGGAAAATAAACACTATGGCCCGACCACAACGTTACGATGTGTTGTTTGAT
>JAYJMJ010294228.1:0-10525 GCA_036873875.1 Laminaria ephemera
GGCCATGAGAAAACAGCCTCCCGCCGGACTCGGTCCAGTTCCGGTCCACCCTACCCATTCGGGCGTTGGTCCTCGGAACCACTCTCGCAAACGGTGCAAGTAACGTACTTAAAAGACTTGAGGTACAGCGGAGTACCACGACAGTACGACGACAAACTATCTCGCAAATTTTCGTTTAACACCACAGTTTATTTCCCAGAAAAGGTTATGGGCTGGCTCTAACATCAATATACCGTCGTATCGGCAAGATCGATACAAAAAGTCGACCTTCGTTGTGCGTTTATAGGATGGTGTGAAATAGAACACCCCAAAGTAAGGGGCTGTAAATAACACAGACGAACACGGGTTATAAGATACGCGTTGCTATGTCGACGTTAACTGATCGACTATGCTGGCACTATTACGAACAGCCACGATCGACTATTAAACGACGGTAGATTGTTTTCAATTGCAGAGTAACTTGTTGCTGATGAAATGAGCGGCAAGGTTCTTCTTGGCGAGGATATTGCAGGAAATTGTGTTAATAGGGCTTGAGGTATCAGGACAACGTATCAGACGGCATTGACGCTGCCATTGCCAAGACTGGCGTGCATAAGCAGGGAATGGGTGGATCAGATGGGACGCCGAGCTTCAATTTTAAACTCTGTTCAACGCTGTTGTCGCGGTAGTAGCCGAATATAGGATACATTGCAAAGGCAATTGTCCCTTTTCCCCGTAGTGCTTGTGATACGTTCGTAAGGGTCGTTTTTAACGATCGAATGAAACAGAATATAACTTGCTAGTTTTGCAGGTCATAATCTCCAACACTTGCCTAAAAGACGCCAAACCTTTCTGTCGTAAACCACTTCAAATTTTGGCAATATTTCGTATCGTGACAACCTCAGATTTGATTGAAAACCCTCAGAGACGCGTGCGCTACGATAGAGGTAACACTTTCAAGCTGATACGGTTTCTGAATGACAGGGATCCTTACCCAAAACCGTCGGAACTTACTACTATTTTGCCAAGAAAATCGCTGTATACCTAGGCCATGGGATTTGCATCTGGTACCACATATATTGTTAGCCAGATCAGTTTTGCGCAGATGTATGGAACTCCCCAGGTGAGGAGTCTCATCAAAAAAGTGATGCACCTCTACCGTAGAAAGCGTTTATGGCAGCAGCAGCAGGTAAACGATTGTGCGCCGACGCTCTCTATGGAATACAGCCGGGCGCAGAAAGGTCTCCAGGCACAGCTCGTGTACCACGGAGGTCTGCACTCCCTCCAGCTCGACCAAAATGCCGTGGAAAAACCTGCAGCGGCTGCTCTTTGGGTTTTTTGTTCAGGGTCAGCTCTAAACGACTCAAGTGTCGCATCCGCACTGAGCTCCCGGCCGGTGGAGAAAGCCCTATCAACACTGCTGTCAATGCCACCGTGTATCCTCCATATCCCTCTCTATTACACAAATAAGTTCGAGTTTTAGAGTGGGGCGTGGTGGGATGATCTGGTTTGTCTAACCTTACTATGCCGTTCTTGCGTTAAATGGCAAATAATATAGCAAATATCGCTTTCCATAACTTTGGCAATGAAGCGAGATGGAACAATCTAAAACATACTTCGGCAGGTTCATTCCAATTTTGACAAGTCCATATTTCCATGAACTTGCCACAACATATGGGTCGTTACAATCGGCGTAAGTTCGAAGTTGAGTGAATATATGTCTTCCTGGTCGAGCGCAGTTGATGATATACAATTTGATTGAGTTCGTGAAAAACATGCGATCGCGGGCATAGAGTAAATTGATCGTCGACGGACTGGGATCGCACAGGGCCACCAAATAGGGGTGACAGCATGGACGTTACATTAATGTGAACTGTCGTGGACGTTTATTGTTCCGGCGCGGTGTTGACAATCTTCGTAAACGTTTTTGCAGCCCGCTTACACGTAGTAAGTCCTCACGTACGAGGACCAAGCTTTGAAGCCTTCGAAATATCACTCCTGTGGTGAGCGTTTAAACACACACAAATGTCAATGTGTTCCACAGAAGCTGTACAATAACGCAGATTTGTGGAATGCGTGCATTCGTGTTATTTGTGCACACCAACAAATACTCGGTGGTAAGGAGGCGTGACCTTAACACCTGCAATGTCGAATATGCGATGCTTGGTGAATACGGAAACCACAGGAAGAGCAGAGTGTCAGAAACCCAAAGAGCATCCCTACACGTACACGGAGCGGATTCTTCGTAGACGGCAGACTACACCAACCCACCATCACGCTGTGTGATACATTTGTATTTTTTTGCTCATCCCATTTAATACCTTCGCACTTTTCTTTCTCTATCTCGCTCCCTAGTCGTTACTCAGATCCGGGGTCACTAAGAAGGCTCTTCTCCCCCCTCCCCACTACGGTACGCGCCTTCATTTTTATCGCGAGAAGAATTTAGCACTTTCTTCCCTCGTCGACTCGCGTCGAATTGTGCTCACCCACGCTATGAAGCGCTCTCGGCAGTTGGTTTCTCAGAAATAAAAATCCTCATACCGAGCTTCGAACCCCTGCCTCCAACCTTAGTAGTCTTCGAGGGTAACCACTTGACCACCGGGGCGACCGGCGTCCAGCTATCAGACGAATGATATACACATACATAAACTGCACTCGCAGCAGCACAAGCAGTCGCAGCAGAAGAAGTAGCAGACATGGAAGCAACGGTGATGAAAACAGTGGTGGAATATATCCCGGGACCAAGGACGAGTCAGTATTGATGTTCACCCGTCTGGGCAGTTAAAGCCATGAACAAACATCAGCAGCAGTAGTTCCCGATTGTTTCGGGAAAATGTCCTGATGGTAGACAATCTGCATCCGCGATCCTCAAAACAGGCCAAATATTGCGTCTACATACTACGTTTGACGTTCACCACTATGGTGTCTACAACCGTCCGAACGGCCGGACATTATTACTTGCAGCAAACGCGAACCCGACCCCATGGACACGGCACAAATGGTGATGTGGGAGGACAAATGGGGCTCGCTCGGTAAAAAATGACTTTTCAAGAGAACAAATGCCTGAACGTGAAAAACAATCCAATATGATAGATTAGCCATGACCATAAACACATGGGCCGCCGCACCTGTGAACCCTCCCTCACCCACTCACAATAAAAGCAGCACGATAAGGCTCTGGCATAATGTGTGCGTACACCGAACCCGCCGAGACTGGCCTTCGTGCCGTGTGCGATGAGAGCCGTGAAAAAAAGCCAAGATGGACTGAGTAGTCAGTTGGTTGGTTGGTTGGTTGGTTGGTTGGTTGGTTGGTTGGTTGGTTGGTTTGTTGGTGTGTTGGTTGTCTACAGAGAAAAAATAAGATAGGAGCCTTGTATGCGACCGGGTAGGAAGCAAATTTGATTTGCTCTGAAACCAAGAATATGAAAACAATCACGCGTGGCGCTCGATCGGTTCATTACTATGGCACTCGCTCTCATTGCACTGACTGATTTATGTTTAGTATCAGTACATATTAGAGAACAAAAAATAGGTCTGGCACGTGCATTTTTGGGAAATATACACTCACTCCTACACATCCCTTCACCACCGACTCGACTGTAAATTCCTTGTTATCCATACCAGTCGAGAGGTAAACGACGCCAGGTTGCCTCGCACTTGCAGTGGGCCGTGTGAGCTCGACATACACGTACGTGAGGAAATAGCGGTGTGTGTAGTGTGCGTGGTTGCGTATAGGGTGCAGAACAACAACGTAGAAAAAGACAGGACATCGACTGCCCCAGTACAAAAATGTAAATGGTATAAATGTAGGAGATGAAAATATACACCGAAAACGTATCATACGATACGTAGCCTGGAGGAGTGCAAGAAAAAATCTTATCTTGACCCACGACTTCAGCCTGCAACCCACAGACCACCCACGCAGCCACCCAACGGTTCTGACGGAGTCACTCTTAATTCTCAGCGTCCTCCTTGTATATGTTTGGCATGGTTTGTTATGGACCGCGAGCGCTAACCAGATGACAAGCTGTCCTTTATTTTTAACGCGGAACCTCACCCAAAATAGCAAAGAAAAAACGGTTCGACCCAAAGTGCTTTGTCCAGAGCGTTGGCCCAGAACCCCACAGGCCACCCGCGAGGGATGTACAATATTTGACTTATGTGCGGGAAGCCGGGCAGTACCCGCAGCAAGCCACGGCTTGCCACGTGCACTGCCGCAAGTTGCCACGGCATGTCACGGCTACCCGCGGCGACGCCCACGGCTATCCACGGCATGCCGCGGCATTCCGTTGCAACCTGCGGAAGTGCCCGCGACAATCCACGGCAAGAATTGCCGCGGTTTGCCACGGCAAAGCCCAGGCAATACCCACGGCACGTCCAGGTAAGGCCCACACGCTAATTTTAAGGCCCACGAAAAGGCCCGTGGCAACACCCACGGCAACTTCCACGGCATCTTCCACGACAGTGTCCGCGACAACTTCCGCGGCAACTTCGACGGCAATATTCAATGCAATTTTCACGAAAATGCCTATGGCAATGCCCACGGCAATGTCCACGGCAATGTCCGTGGCAATGTCCACAGCAGCCTTCGAGGCAATGCCCACGGCAACCTCTACCGCAATGTCTGCAGCAAAGTCTATGGCACCCTCCGCGGCAATATCCGCGGCAACCTGCACGGCAAGGCCAACGGCAACCTCCGCAAAAACCTCCACGGCAATGTCCGCGGCAACCTCCGCTGGAAGACCAACGGCAACATCCACGGAAACGCCCACGGAAATGCCCGCGGCAATTTCCGCGGCAACCTCAGCGGTAAAGCAAGTCCACGGCAACGTCAGCGGTAAAGCGAGCCCACGGCAACCTCCGCGGCAAAGCAAGCCCACGGCAACGTCCACGGTGAAGCATGCCCACGATAACCTCCGCGGCAACCTCCACGGCAATGTCCGCGGTGGCGTCCGCGAACACCTCCGCGGCAAGGCGCACTGCAATTTCCAAGCCAATTTACCCGGCAAACTCCGCGGTAAGGCCCACAGCATTTTTCAGGGCAGTTTTCACGGCTACCACCGCGGGAAGGCTGACCTCCATATTCTTTGTAATTTACACCGACACGTCGACGGCAATATCCACGGAAATGCCGACGGCAATGTCCGCGACAACCTCCGCATCAATGTCCGCGGCTGTGTCTGCGACAAGGCCCACTGCAATTTATTTGGCATTTTCCACTGTGAAGCCCACGGGGACGTCCCCGGCAATGTCCACGGCGATGCCCACGGCAATATCCGCGGTGATATCCACGGTAATATCCACGGCAATGCCCACTGAAATATCCGTCATAATAAAACGTTGAGTCCAACAAGTGACTGTGCAAACCGCTGGGCAGTATTGTCGTACAACTTTGGGGCGTTTTGATTATAGTTTCATATATTAATGATGCAAAAAACAAATCAAGTACATCGCGTATGGCGGGCAGTGTTTGTCCTGAAACTTACCAAGACCAAACACTAGATAGGTAACTCCACCGGAAAGGGTTTAAGTTGCTGTCGCACTTGCGACGGAGGCAAGGACAGGTGGCCACCATCGAACCTGTCCGTACATAGGCCGCACGTGCTGGTCCCGGACATCTACGGTATAGCTGAACGATACCCCTGTATATGTACGATACACCTATCTGAGTGCCATATATACGGCCATCAGAATGCTATTTTCCGCGTCGAGATCGCAGTTTTTAGTACAGTATGCACTGTTGCACACCATAAAATCGTGATCCTAACGATTGGGCAGTGCCATCGATATCACTACACTCATCAGCCCCCAAAAGGGCACGTATATACCATAACGTTCGGCCTTACAACAGTTAAACACAACCAAGACAGAGCACTGTTTCTCCTATAAAATGTTCTATGAGGGGAGGTCAGCTGTAAAATGTCGGGTGTATCCGCGGCAGTAACCGCGGTTAGCTCCACGGCAACATCCGTGGCTGTTCAACCGTGGATACACCCACGGATAAACACGCGGCTGTTTCCCTGGGTATTACCATGGGGCTAACCGCGCTTCAACCCGCGGACACCCGCGCATACACCCGCTGCTATTTCCGTGGGTATTGCCGTGGAGCTACCCGTGGCTATTGCCACGAATACACCAGAAGCTGTTTCCGTGGGTATTGCCGTGGGGCTAACCGTGGTTTCTGCCTCGAATACCCCCGTTGTAATTTCCATGGGTACAGCCGTGGAGCTTACCGCGGTCACTGCCGCGGATACCCTTGGCGCTGTTTGCGCGGACGTTTACGCGGGTGCTGCCGCGGAAACATCCCCGGCTATTTCCGTGGATACTGCCGCGGAAACATGGACACGACCGTGGGCATTCCTGCGGATATTACCGGGAATACTACCGTCGCTGTTGCCGAGAATATTGCCGCGGCTGTCGCAGTGAAAATCGCCCAAACGATTGCCGTGGCAAGCCGCGGGTCGCCACGGAATGGCTCGGATGATGCCACCGCTTGCCGTAGAACCTTCCGGGAAAAAGTCAGATAAGGTACATACGTGCCACCCGCGGAACTCCACCAACTGGGCCCGAGGCAGCCACCACCTATACCTCCAGGAAACCCTTGCGCAATTATGTCACAGTGCCCTGCCACTCGAGCATTCGTCCGTGCCCCCTCTGGAGCTAATCATGGAACGTTTGAAATATGTGTGCTTCTGTGCCACTACTGTAAGAAGAAAACAAAGATGCGCAGCCACACGTTGGAAACCCTATAACAAATAAAACCATATTTCGTTTTACTCGTACGATGACGAGTTATCATACATGGCCCACACCACCATACTAAAACCACCACAGCCCGGCGTCGGCGGCCAAATTAAGATGGCGTGCGAAGAAACAAGCTCCACGAGCAAGCGTAATCTCGTCCGCTTCTCTGACGCCAGGTTTGGGTAAATCGGCCTAGTACAGTGAAGGCCATTGGCGATCTGAACTGGCGACAGATAGCAGGCACAGGACAGACCGACAGAAAGACATGCAAACAAAATAATTCAATAGTGGAAGCCTGTACGCACCCAGCCATAAAATAGTTTGTTTGCCTCACACGGAAAAACAACGGCCTCAGTCGCTTCTCTCTTTCGTTCTGCCTTGCAAAAAACGTGAATCACAGGTAAAAGCCCGTTGACCAATTTTTACTCCGAGGATAAGCCTTACGGTCAAGAAGCCCTACGAACAGCGTATACATTCCAGTAGTGTCCCATGACATTCCTGTTGACTATACTAAAGCATGCTGTAACAGGTGCAATCACTAAACAGCTGTAGCTACTCTGCTACAGGCTAAAGGGAAGGACCACGTGTTTCACAGCTATGCAAAAATATTTAACGTTGTGCCGACTATTAAGTATCATCCCCATATGATGCGCTGTGTTTTGACTGGACAAACGTTTTACCACTATATCCCCGACAATGTTCACAAAAGACTATCGTTATAAAAAAAAAGGAATGTAACTACAGTTCTTGTTACAAATATGAAGCGTTGATATCCCTGTAGTGGGACCACCTGGGTAAGCAGAAAACCTCTATCGACCGCAAACTGGTTGCTGCCACGACTGTATTCCTACCGCTGCTGTACCCGTCTAACCACGGTACGATTCACATTTACGTTACGGACCAGATTTGCAAAGGTGGGGGATTCTTGGTTGTATCGCACAAAGTAGTTGATCACAGACGCGGGCGTGAAACCGTCAATACTGTGCCTATCCCCCCTCTGGTACGTACCGCTGGTACAGTGAATTGCTGGCCGCTAAGTTGCCTTGGGCTTCACCGCTTGTTCTACAACGACGAACAAAAGACAAACATATCAAATATTGAGCCCCATCAAAAGATAGGGGGAAAGGGCCCGCTAAACCTTACATGGCACAGCAACTAAACTGACACCGTATCTTGTGGTATACGAGGTACAAACTGTAGAACGGTGCGAACATCGAAACACAATCCAGTCTCCCCCTGCATCGCAGACGGGTCTACCCCTACGACTGGTACTACAAGAACCCCAACTACGCCTTTTGTCGTCACTCCTTCCGCAAATAGTATTGCTTCTATATCTCTCACTGCAACCACTACAACCACCACTACCGATATAAATGCAATTAATATCATTTCTACGAGTATTACTAACTACTGCTATTTTGATTAAAATAATATATTCTATTAATAGTGCCACCACAACTACCACCACATTTGCAGTACCACCACATCAAAATGACACTCTTCCAGTGCTACCACGACTATTGCTGCTTGTTCGATTAGTCAACAACACTCATAAAGTGGTACACATACACGCCCGATATTGTTGGTGTTGGTGGTATGCCCTATGCATTATTCCATATTGCTGGAGATCAGGACCACATCTCGGTCCGCTACTCCCGCACCGAGTTCCCCCACCAGCGCCACGGGCGGTGCGATCGCGCTGGCGCGGTGCCTTGAGTCAACCGTGGTGACCATTCAGAAGTCGGCCAAAATGTACAGTATAACCCTGCAAGTCCCAAAGTCCTTGGTTCGACTCTCACCGAGGCCAGTATACTAAATTTCAAAACAGTTTTTTTGCCTGAACAATGTACGCCAGATACATTTTAAATACTGGGCAAAGTTTTTTTTTTGTCATATTAGCATTGTCGCGCGCATATGACATGATATTGCTACTGTCTGCCGCGTTCACTAACTGCTGTTTCTGCTATTAATTGTGCGGCTTGCTGCTTTTTTGTACGTGCTGGATTGTATGCCTTTTTCGTACCATCAGGTAGGTAGTACATGACGTACGAACGAGCGTGTGATCTAATAGAGATTTTCGGAAAAAGAAAATGTGAAAAAATACTTGCTCAAGCACCTTCTTGCTCAGGCTCTCCCAACAAAAAAGACGTGGACGGCTAAATTAGAGCATGAACATCATTTTCTTTTCGCTGCTAAGGAGGAGCGCATCCAAAATAGCTCCCAACCCTGAACAACAGACTGCTATGGGTTATTGTCAGGAAACAGGGTACATGCGGTATAAGGGTGCCTGCACCGTGACAAAAGCAGACGCCGACTGACTGCCACAACGGGACGCATAGGCGCGCCATTTTATCGAGACAGGAGTGGTTTCGTGACGCTGTGTCAGAGGAAATAATGTTGCACCATTTCGGCAGTCACGCCCAATTTGGTACTCGTATGTATGACTAAGAGAGACAGGCTGGGCGACAGCGGGGAGGACGTCCGAGTCGCAAGCCGACTTGCCGCCAGAGCGTAGAGCGGCAAGGCACGCTACCTCTTTCAGACAGTCGTAGGTTGGTGATACTGCTGTGGCGGCGACAGCAGCACACAGCAGATCTAGGCAGGCAAGATGAGGAGAGGATGTGAATTTATTCACCACGACAACGACACAATGACGCGGAACTAACTAACCAAGAAGCGCAACCCCGAGCTGGGTGACGGCAAGGGGGACGGCGACGATGGCGGACAATACGTGATCGGAGTTGAGCAGCGGGGGGATCAGGTCGCGGTGGAAGGTAGTGGAGCACCGTGCGTGGTAGATCGGCACGAACCTCGAAGTTCGTTGCAATTCGAGCGCCCGTTCTATGTTTCTCACTCAAGAACACAATCTTCTTGCTCATCATATATTCATCTCATCTCCCTGATGATTTTTTTATTTTGTATGTTCATGTTCAAATTTCTGGAAGCACACGACAACGATGAGCAACAGCCCACGACGACCGATTCTTCATTTTTTTCGTGTAGTTTCCAGCACTCACTAATGCGAGTACTGGTAGTAGTAGCAGTGCTGATGATGCTGGTGGTGGTGGTGGTGGTGGTGGTGGTTCTGTTGCTTCTGCTGCTCCACGAACGAGTACAGCTACTGCTGCTACTGTACGAACGAGAACCACATTCTTCTTGATGTAGCATGGTAGGCCCAGGAGGGAAACGGGGCAACGGAACTAGCTGCTGGCGATGGTCTTCTGAGCATTTGGGTTGTATGTTCTTCATCGTGTTGGTTCCGAGTGGGCAGCTGCAGTGTTTCTGATTTATCTTTGGATGCTGTAAGTTGTGACAGAACGTGATATTTGTTGAATTGCTTTTCAGCGTCATCTTTGTCTTCGCTTAAAAGGCATGGATTTGACTACGTACTGCAATACATCCTCTGTCCTTACGGGCATCCGCGGAGTAGTAGGAGGGGGTCAGGCCGCCGTGGCAAAGCCTCCTTGCGGATACTACTATATCACTGTTATACACTAGGCGCAAGCAGGCAAACGCGTTGGCTACGCGAACACATTCGGATAACGCAGGTATCGCTTTCATTAAGCTGTGTGCGTCGTCGTAGATACCTTTTTTTTTGTAAATGATACCACATGACAGCATGTTGTGACCACATGACAGCATGTTGTGGTATACCTGCGGCGTCCTTGGAAAACTAACTCAAAATAATACTACACGGGAGAACTCAGAAGGCTATGGCACACAGAATATTTTTATAAAAAAATTAAAAAAACACAACAGCTGTGAGATCTAGGATTTCGTCGAAACTCATCTTTGCAAGCTG
>JAYJMJ010294236.1:0-10525 GCA_036873875.1 Laminaria ephemera
TTGACCCTTCACAAGTAGGTGCAAGGATAGTTAAAGCTGCATTAGTTGGTAAGTTTGTATTTTCTAAAAAAGCAACTTCATCAGTGGCAGTGCAACCGTTACCTAGATTTTTGACTAATAAACTATATCGACCTGTCCTAGCAACCGTTACTGCTGCATCTCTGGATAAAACAATGTCCTGTTCATTTTTCCATTCATACATAAAGTCGTTACCCGTATTAGAACTTACGGAAGATAATATAGTGTTCGTACTACCACAGGATCTAATTTGATCTGCCCCTGCATCAGCAATAGGCGGCAGCTGGTCACTGTTAACCACAATCGAATCAGAGAATAAGCAGCTAGTTGTTTCATCCTCAATCGTTAAATAGTAAACACCTGCTTTATTAACGGTAATTGTTGGACTGCTTGTTGGAGAAATAATTCCTTGTGTTGGACTTGTCCAACTGTATACAAGATTATCATTGGGGATGGTTTGTTGAACTTCTAAATTAATGATAGAATCCTTACACGTCACCAAATTATTTTCTGGTAATTCAATACCATCAACTGTTAATTGGGCAGTCACTTGCACAATACTTGCTTGCTGACAACCATTCGTTTCGTTAGTTACTAATAATTGATACGCACCTGCTTCTGCCACTATAACATAGATGCCGTCTGTATTTAGAATGGGAGTTCCATCTTCTTTTGTCCATTCGTAGGCATAGTCTTTTCCTTCAATCGTATTTTCGGTTCCTAATCGAGCTGTTGGATTGGCGCAGGTAAGTATTTGTGACGGACCAATATCTACCATAGTAAGATCATCACTAGCTGCGACAGATAGCATAGTCGTACTCGAACAGCCATTTAGCGTGTTTAAGACCTCCAATTGGTAGTCTCCAGCTTGATTAACGTATGTTAGGGGCGTATTTGTAGCACCAATAATTCTTCCATTATCGGTTGTCCATTCGAAATCTAGCGTATCGTTGTTGGCGAAGGCAGGATTTCCTATGGATAGCTCAGGTTCAATACAACTAATGGCTAAAGAGTCAGTTGGAAAACTAAAGTCAACAGCGGCAATACTCTGTGTTACTATTATGGAATCCCTAGAGGAACAGGAGGTTGAAGTATTAGTCGCTGTTAGATAATAAGTAGCAGCTTCTTCCACTATTACTGTTAAATTATTCTCAATAGGACGGAATTCAATATTGGAAGAAGACCATTCTAATTCAATATTATTAGGGTCAGAAAGTAAGGTGCCGATAAGGGTAACTAAGGAATCATTATAACATGTTAAAGTGGCATTTTCTCCTGCTTCAATGTTCGGTTGCTCTTGTTTATCAATTACTAGAATGGAGTCTGTAGCAGTACATCCATTCTCGGTATTTTCTACCCTAATAAAATATAGACCACCTGCATTTATGGTTGGACTTAACGTGTTTGCGCCGCTTTGAATAGTCCCTGTTGGACTGCTCCAACTAATAGCATCTGTGATAGAACTGGTCGCTACCAACTGAGTAATAGGGGTCATACAGTCCAAAGTAGTAGAATCAGCGAGACTTAAACTAGGGAGGCTATCATTTCTAATAATTTCCACCCGATCAAAATTTTCACATAGATTGAAGGAATCTATTACTCGAAGCTGATAGACACCGGGGGCGGTCACATTTAGGAGTTCTTTAGTAGTGGCTAAGATCGTATTATTAACATCGGTCCATTCATGAAAAATTGTAGGTCTATTTTCTGTACTATCGCTGCTTAAATCAAAACGATCCTCTAAGCAAGTAATAAATTTATCTTCGCCGAGGCCTACCATAGGTAAGCGTCTATTATCACTGACTAAAACGGTATCGCTATTTGAGCAAAAATTATTTTGATTAAAAACAGTTAGTTTATAAGTACCAGGCTCATCTACTTGCGGGAAGATGCTATCTGAATTATTAATAATATTGCCGTCTTCTGTAGACCATAGATAGGTATATTGAGGGCCTTTGACAGAAAAACTACCATTGAGACTAAGGGTATCTTGACAATTTAAGGCTGCCGTGCCTCCAGCATTAACTAATGGCGGATTACGATCTGCTTCAATTTTTATAAAGTCGCTAAAACCCTTGCATCCCGTCGTATTTTCAGTGCCAAGTGCCACATATTCTTTATTTAACAAAGCATCTGTCGCTGTTAAAATGCTATCTTCAAATACTTCTTCTCCATTCCACACAATCGTTGTATTGGGTAAATCACTTCGGGCGATAAAAGTCACCAAGTTATCCCTACAATTGATTGCTCCTGTCCGCTCTAAAGTAATTTTTGGTCGAGGGCGTTCTGTTATTTCAATGGTATCATACACCGTACAATTATTGCTAGTATTCGTGACCTTTAAACTAAAATCTCCACCTGTGAAAACGGTTAGATCTAGTGCTGTTCCTAAAATTGTTTCTGTTGAGTCCGTCCATTCATAGATAAAATCTGTTCCCTGAGAAGTTTCGGTCGTGCCAATCGTTAATTCTAAGTCTTCAATATCTTTGCAATAAACGGTATCCAAGCCTGCATTGGCAATAGGAAAATCTAAGGAAGCGGTCACCCGAACTGTATCATTAGTGCGACATCCCGAACGAGTATTGACAACCACCAGTCTATATAGCCCCGGTTGAGTAACCGTTGTTTGCTTATCACTCCCAATCGCTTCTCCTGCTGCGGTTGTCCATATATAGGCGAAATTTTCTTCCGAAGAAGAAGCTGTTCCGTCCAATTCAACGGTACTTCTTGTACAGGTTAGTTCTTGTGGCGGGCCAGCTTCGGAAATAGGAGCTACGGTATCATCTATAATAGTGATTGTTTCCAACCTTGGACAATTATTAGCTAAGTCTGTTACTATTAAACGATAAGTACCTGGTTCCGTAACTAATAATTCTGCGGAGTCAGATACTATAGTACCATCCAATTGCCATTTATAAGAAGGAATACTTGCCGATGTATTTGCAAAAAAGAGGAAGTTTTTATCAATACAGTTGAGTGTATCAAGCGTTGGATGATCGAAGGTGATCGAAGGAATCTGTCTGATGTCTTCTATCTTGACAGAAGCAGACGATTCGCAACCATTACTACTATCCAAAACGGTTAAGAAGTAAGTGCCTGGTGCTGTAACAGTAGTTGATAAATCTTCTAAAGAAGCCAACTCTTCAAAATCTCCATCTTCCGTTACCCACTGATAAGAAAAAGTAGCACCTTCGGAAGAGCCTGCTGCGTTTAAGGACACAATAGGCGCATCACAAGTAATGGCAACGGCTGAATCAATGACTACAATAGGGACATTTTCATCGTTCATTATTAAAAGAGAATCCGTACTAGTACAGCCATTAAAGGCTGTTGCAGTATTGAAATATTTCCCCGGTTCTACTGCTGTGATAGCTGCCGTAGATAAAGTGTCTCCATTCGGAATAACCCAATAAAAATTAGTGGCAGGCGTGCTTGAGGCTGCTAATAAGTCTATTCCATCAATCGAACAAGTCAGTGTAGAGTCTGCTGGCAATTGCAAATTAGGGGGCAGCCGATCATCAACTACGACTACGGATTGAGAGGTAACACAGCCATTTGGAGCAGTAGCTTTTACCTCATAAGTATTCGGCACATCTACGATAATACTTTCTCCGGGTAAAGCCATTGCTAAAGGCTCACCTGTCCATTCCATTATTACTCCTGCTGTATCGCTTTGTGCGGATAATATAATTTCTCTTCGCAGACAAGAAATACTATCCCCTCGAGTAATTATATTAGGTCGATCTTGGGATTCTGTTAAACGGACGGAATCTTGGTTACTACAACCTGTTTGATTATTAGTAATTGTTAAGATGAACGTACCACCTCTATCTACGCTAGGATGATAGGTGTTTTCTCCATTAGCAATATTCGCGCCCTCTCTAGTTTTCCATTCAAAATCAAATACGGCACTACTATCTGATGTTCCAGCATTAATAACTATACTTTCTTGAGAACAGGTTAATACAGAATCCGATTCTAATTGTACAGTTGGTAATACAAAATCTTTGCTAATAATTACGGTATCCTCTTGGATGCAGCCGTTGCTGTCATCTAATACGTTAAGTATATAAGTACCTGCATTGATTATGGCAGGATTAAGTGTGTTTGTAGCTGTATCAGATAAAAATTGACCATCTGAACTGCGCCATTCATATTTCATCTCTGGAGCAATACTTGAAGAATCTCCCTTTAATAAGTAAGTTGGCGTATCACAAGTCAATAAAAAAGGGGTTCCAGCATCAGCAGTCGGAAATATTCTATCGTCTGCAATATTTACTTGGCTTATGGAGGTACAGCCATTAGTTGCAGTTGCTGTTACTGTATAAATCCCAGGATTACCTATTGTTAAGGTTTTATCCATCACAGGAGTCGCTAATTGGTCACTTGTCCAAGCAATGACAACATCAGGTGTGTTACTAATAGCTACTGAAGAAACGGTACTTTGCCTACAAGTAATTGTACCATTCTCTGTATTCAAATCAGGTGACTCGAAGGAAGATAATATTTCTACGGTATCCCTTGAAGCACAGTTGTTATTGGTGTTCGTTACTTTAATAATGTACTGCCCAGGTCTATCGATCAAAGCATTGGTAATATCTTGTTTTTCAAAAATATTCCCAACGATATTTGACCAATCATGTTGGAAGTTAGCTCCCTGAGTAGAGGCAGAGCCATTTAATACATAGTCTGGCTGAGTGCAATTGATTGTAAAACCTTGACCTGCATCTGCTATTGGAAAATCAAAATCATCCGTCACTACTACAGATGCAGTAGTGGCACAGCTTGTCTTAGTATCGCTAACTTGGAGTTGATAACTGCCACTTTTATCTAAAGTAGGAGAGAGTGCATCAAGAGAGTCTATAAAATTGCCATCAGTGATCGTCCACTCGTACTCATATTTTTCCCCATCAGAAGTACCCGTTGTATTAAGCGTAATATTGGGGCGACTACAATTTAAAATAGGGGGTGTTTCTATCATAGCAGTAAGTGTAGCATCTCCAATGACGGCAGTGCCACCAAATCTTAGTGTAAAGCCAATGCCATTTTCGTCTTTGTTATCCACCACTAGAAAATATTGCTCCCCTTTTACTGCATTAAGAGTAGCACTGAATTTTCCGTCCGCTCCAAAGGTAGCCAGGCCATCATCACTTGCACCAATTGGACGGTCGCTATCTGCTACACCAGCAGAACAATCTACAACCGTACCTCCACAGCCATCTTTAAATAAGGTATAACGATGTCCTGCCTTGTCTTTTGGCTGGATAAGATATTCCAAGGTACCCGTCTCTAAAATATCGAATTTAAACCACTTCGATTGGGTTTCCGCATCTTCTCGCCAGCAACTGGCTGGGTCGCCTTCATTTTTTTCGAAACCAGGGCCTTTTGTTTGGCTAATCTCTATAGGGACTTTGCCACATAACTGTTTGGCAGCCACACAATCTGCACTGGCATCAACGGTTAAGTTAATTTTTCCTGATTCGGCAGCAGTCAAAGCAATAGAATCCCCAATTACAGTTACATCAATATTTTTAAACTCAAATAGCGTAGAATCTCCTTCTGCTCCTGCCCCTTTGAAACATACTTGGAAAAGTACGCTACTATCGGCTACAACCAGTCCTAAAGTATCATCAGGAGGAATGCTGAAATCTAAGTCAATAGAACGATTATCTATTGAAAAATCATTAATAGTAATACCTGTTGGTGGCAATATATTTAGAATGCTTTCAAAAGTGACAACCGTAGGGTCCCAATTCATGCGCCATTGCATATTCTTAACAAAGGCAACATTTTGACTAAGCACCTCTACACAAGTTGACTCAATAGGCGTAATTTGTTCCTCAGAACCCTCTAATTGAAAGACACAAGGAATACCTGCTTCTTTTTCTTCTTTACAAGGATCGCAGACTAAACCAGTGGGATCACAAAATTCTACAGAAAACCCCCTCAACACCCCAATATCATTTTTTTCAGGATTTCCATCTATCACTCGAAGCGTCCAACTACCATTGACACTACCTCTATTAAAATCTTCTAAATTGCCAAAATAAGGATAATATAAGCCTCTACGAGTACCAAAAACAGCCCATTCTTGGTCATTAGACCATTGTTTTTCTAAATTATCTTCAGGCTGGGCAATTTCTGAGGACGGAACAAAACCTACTTTAAAGATAGTCGTTTCTGTACTAGAAATGCCATTTAGAAGTCCAGAACTAATAGGCCCAATTAATTGCACTACTTGGCTATCAGGAGAAATTAAAAACATTTTCAGATCCCCAATAAAATCATGCTTAAACTCTATAGAGACGCTTTTAACACATTGATTAGGATTGGATAAGTCAGTTCTATGAACATTGAAAATATTAAGATGAAAATCTCGAATATACTCTCTTCTGGCTGTATTTTGTACGCCATCTTCTCCATCTAAAATATCTCCAGGGCAATCATGGCAAGGGCAAGTCACCTCCTGAGCTGGTAAGGAGATTATGCCTATTATAAAAGTGTGGATTAGTAGTAATATTAGTCCTCTATAACTCATACAGTGGAAAATCGGTTTTGGTCAATAAGTGAACAATTAGAATTAATGAATAGTAAGGCTATCTTTTGTGGAGTTATATGGGGAATGTTTTTAGGTGTCCAGGGAATTATACGCATGTTTAAGTGTTTCAGCTTAAAATTAAAAGACAAGTTTATCTAAAGTCCAAGAGTAGTTGACACTTGCACTTGAAAAAGATGGACTGTCAACCAAGTGGATTAACTTGCCAATTTAAACATCTTTATTATAGACAAAGTTATCTATCCTGTAAACTTATCACAATTAAATTTTTGTATTTCGCAATTGAAAGACATAACTGAAAAAAGAAAACAAGTAGAGCAATGTATTCTAAAAAGAACGAAAATAAAGACAGTTTTAGTTCAGAATTTAACATTTCCTGCTTGGAAAAGGTGGCTTTAAGTGGATAACTGTCGTCCAATACTACAAAAAAGATAGAATTCTTTATATTTGCCAGTCCATATAATTCATTAGACGTATAAATATACCAAACTGTTTTAGGTGGGGTAAAGTATCGGGTATCTTCGAGGTGAAGTATCGGATACCTCGAAGGTATTCGATACTTGATTTACCCCATCTATAAGAACTATAAAAATCAAAAATGACCTCAATTCCATCCACCAGCCCTCAACAACTACTTAGTGATTTCGATGCAGAGCTTGTGCGGGTGTTGGAAAAAGTAGAAGGAGCCGCTAGTTTTGCAGAGTATGAGTCTGCGCTTGGTTCAGGGGCTACTATATTAGCAGAAGAAATAGATAAAATAGGGGAGAGTACAGCTACTTATCTAAATGGCTTACCCCCTAAAGCTTCGGATTTAGAACGATTACCTGCCTCTATTATAAGTTATCTCTGGATAGAAGATGCCAAATCGTTTATGTTATTGTGGCGGAATATATTGCTACAGCAGCAGAAAGCGAAAATTATGGAATTGGATGGGAAAGTCCGTAAAAGTGCCTTGCTGCAATTGCGAACGGAGTCAAAAGAAATATTGCGAGCAGCTGCCACAGAACTACAGTCTGCCTTTAATAAAGATTTATCTAATTTAAAAAATCTGTCAAAAGCTAGTAAAAAGCAGATCAAGCAATGGAAATTTCAACAGAACCCTTGGCCTACTTATCAGCAGCAAATTAACCAATTGGCAGCACAGTGTAGGGACGCAGAAGTGCAGCAAAATGGTTTGCAGAATACGACAACAGGTTTTCAAGACATTCATCAACTCATCAAAGATACGGTATCTTCTTGTAGAGAAGAATTAGAACAGCTAAAGGTATTCGCGCAACAAACGACGAGCTTTATTGAAGAAAACCTAGAAAATAAACCTAGTAAGGTTTCTACTCAATTGGAGGAATTAGGAGAGGATATAAAAGTTCCAGATCACATTACTACTTTCAATCAATCACTGGACGAAAAAGTATCAAATTTAGCAGCAAAAGTACAGGTGCCAATTGATACGATTGGAGGGATGGTTCAATTCAAAGAGACCAATTTTAAGAAAAACGCTCGTCAATGGCTAGATTCAGAAGTAATTCCTGTGCTATATGAAATATGGGAAATAACAGAAGGGGCAGAGCATAGCATGAAAATGTCTCTGGTCAATGTGAAAAATCGAGCGATCTTATTGTCCAATGAAGTAATAGAAGGAAGAGCGGTAGAATTAGATAAAGATACTTATTATCAGCCTTTGGAAACGCTACAAAAGAAAGTAGATAATTGGTTGAAAGATATTGATGGTTTAGAACGGGTGATTGATGAGCGTATGCAGGGTGATTTTTATGTGTCTAAAATATATGATGTAGAGCAGGCATTCCTGCCTATTTCTTTACAGTCTACACTTGGGCAGTTTACTATCGGACAAAATAAATTGCTAAAACAAGCACAAAATCAACTAACGAAACGAACAAGTTTTATTAGAAGATTCCGAGATTCTGTTTCGGAGGAAGAGTCTTTGAGCCCCTCTGAGAAAATAAATCGTGCCATAGAAGATAGGAGTGTAGCGCCTGAAAACAACCAATATACTAGTATCTTTCAGACTAAAGGATATATTGGTGAATCTTTTTGGATAGGAAGAGACAATGAATTGCAACGCATCAAGCTGTTGATAGACCAATGGGAAAAAGGTTATCGGGGCGCAGCTATTATTTCAGGAGAGCGATTATCTGGTAAAACGTTATTTGGAGAAGTAATTGCGAATAAATATTTTTCTAAAAAAGTTATTCGATTACTTCCGAATACGAATATGCGAACGGAAGGGCGAAAGTGGACGACTACTTACGATTTGAAGCAAGCCTTAGATTTCATTAAAAAGAATGCCTTACATAGCCGATCTTTAGTGTGGATTGATGATTTAGAATTATGGCAAAGCCCTACTATTTCTTTAAGCCAGAATGTGCGTCATTTACTAACGCACATAGACAACCATGCCACTCAATTGTTCTATATGGTTTCTATGAGTAGATGGTTGGCAGATCATCTACAGAAAACGAATGATATTCAGCATTCTTTTCAAGCTACTATTAGTTTGGATAAGATGAGTATCCCTGAAATTCAGCAAGCTATTCTCATTCGTCATGGTGCCACTCATAAAGTTTTAGTAAACGAAGAAGGAGAGGAAGTTATATCAGAAGCTTTTGATAAAATGACTGCTGCTATCTGTCGCTCCGCACAGGGGAATATAGGCGAAGCATTGGATCGTTGGGCGGCTTCTATTCATAAAGTGAGTGAAGAAAATGTGGTACACAGAAAGTTGGCGGATTTTTTACTCCCCGATTTTTTAACGCCTGACATGTCTTTACTTTTAGCTAGTATTATCAAAGAAAAGCGAACGAATGAATACCGATTGAGACAACTCTTCGGCATCGCATTTAAAGAAAAATATAGTAATATCTTACAACGCTTGTTGAGTACAGGCATTCTTACTCGGCACTTAGACGGCATGTTAGAAATCAACACTGTAATCGTCAACGATTTAGCTAGAATGCTGGCAAGAAAAAAATACTTGTAAGTAAGCAGTAGGTAGTAAGTAGTAGGTATTAAGTAATTTGATGTTGACTTTAACGTCGAATGACTTACTACCTACTACTACTTACTACTTACTACCTACTACCTACTACTTTATACTTATTAAAAAAATGGAGTACCTGCTGAAAAATCATTTTACTTGGGGCAAATTTTTTATAATAGCCCTTTGTTTATTGGCTTTCTATTTTGTCTTACAATTTGTAAGGCAATTATTGACCACTACTAATTATATGGGGGCTGCTAGACTGCCCCTTTTAGAAGGAGTAGATCGTATTTTATTATTCTATGAACCTCTTGTTTTATTAATATTAGGGAGTGTTTTTGTATTGGTGAATCCTCCTTTTCATGGAATGGTCATGACTATATTAGTAATAGGCGGCTTTACCCATATTAAAAACTATATTAGTGGTCGAATCATCCAATTGGATAAGTCGATTTCTTTAGGTAATCGAATGAAAATAGATAACCAAAAAGGGATTATTTCTAAGATTGGTCGCTTAGGGCTGCAATTGAAGGCAGAAAAAGGAACGCAATTCATCAACTATTCTAAGTTGATGGAAGATGGTTTTATGCTGCTTTCAGGAGAAGAAATAGGAGGGTATTATAATCTTAAGATCACCCCTAAAGAGGTGAATGAGAAAACTAATTATTCTCAACAATTATTAGATTTCTTTGCTACTACGCCTTATTTAGATTGGAATTTTAAACCGCATCTAAGTGCTGCCGATGAAGAAACAGCTACGATGAATGCTAAAATAATGGTCAGAGAGGATGGTCATTTACAAGATTTAATGAAAGTAATAGAGGAACGAGGCTTTACTTGTAAGGTGAAATAGAAATTTAATTATTAGACTTGTTTATCAATAAGAAATGCGTATATGAAATTTATATTTTTTCTTGTAAGGAATCTATTTTTTCAGTGCATATCCTTCGATA
>JAYJMJ010294273.1:0-10522 GCA_036873875.1 Laminaria ephemera
GACCTTTTCTCTGAAGAAAAAATCTAACCTCCATCTACTCAATTCTTTGTATGGGCCAAAGTTATTTAGAAAAAAGTAAGTCAATCATTGCGCTAATTATCTATGATTCAACAAGTATGTTGGAAGTAATCCACTAAAGGACTACTTCCAAATCCACTAAGAATCACAATCTCTAATAAAAAACGTGTTAGTAGCTTATGGATCAGAAGACATAGCTTCTAAAGCTGATGCTACAATGTTTCGCATGGTTCAAACTTGGGTTCGGCGGCTAATTCTTTTGATTAAGTAATGGACACTTTTCTGCGCTTTTACTATCTCTGTTACCTCTTGAATCGCAGATAATTGATTAGTTCTTTTTCTATTCCTTAAAAATATATGCTAATAAAATACACCAAATTCGACAAAAGTTATTATCTTGTTAGATAATAGTTTTTAATCAAATGTATAAAGCAAATATACAAAAGTAGTCCTAGCATCTTTCTACTATCTTTACAGGGTTACACCTTAAATAGGAATCAAGCATATTTTTCAACTAACTAATTATCAGATAATTACCTTACTTCAATTTCATTAATTACACCTTAAATGAAACAGCCCCAACTTCTCTCTATATTAAAAAAATTCACCAAACAAGAGTTAAAAGCCTTTCAAGGATATTTGAAAGGACTCTATCCCAAATTACAACAAGAGCAACAATTATTGGACTACCTAATTGCCTACTATCCTACCTTTGAAGATAAACAACTTAGCAAAGAGGCACTTCACCAAGCATTGTTTGGAGAGTCCTATAAAGGCAAAAAACTAGGCAACTTATTGTCTGATCTCAATTTACATGCTAAGGAATTCCTAGTGTGGCAGGCGCATAAAAATGCTTTTTTTGATCGGTCTTTTTTATTAATTCAATCGCTTTATCAAAAGGGATTGTATACTGTGGCTAAGTATGAGCTTAACAAATTGTTTAGGGCAATTAAACATAATCAGGAAATACCGATCGACTACTATCAATTATTTCGACTTACCCATCTTCATTTGGCAGTCAAACATGAACCAAATGCTTTGACTCCCAACGATCTACATCAATCCTATCAGCAACTCAATACTTTTTATTTAATAAATAGCTGCAAATTGTTTTGCGAAATTCTGAATAAAAGGAATATTTATGAAGATGACTTAGCAGAAGATGAGCGAATAATAGAGCAGATATTGCAATCTACTTTAACAACAAGTCCCAGTCAATTGTTACATTGTTATCGACAAGCATTGACCATGCTTTTTCAGGATTGTGAATCCTCCTTTCAGCAACTTAGGCAGGTTTATTTAGCGCATTATACGACCTTCACCATCGAAGATCAATACATACTCTTGCAATACCTGATTAACTTTTCTATTCCAAAAATAATGACGGGAAAAGCGAATTATGAAGCATATGCTTTAGATTTTTATACGATTGGCTTCACCTCCAAAATGTTACTCCAGAATACGCATCGCAGTGATACTAATCTTTTGAATGCCGTTACGCTTGGCTGCCGCTTGCAAAAATATGAGTGGGTTATGACTACTCTTGACAAGCATATCATTCATATTGAACAAGACATCCGACCACATATTAATAAAATGGCGAAAGCGATGGTCGCTTTTGGACAGAAAGATTTTCCTTCCGTGCTTGAATTGTTAAAAGTGGTCTCTTTTCACAATATTAATAATGCTTTGCGGGCAAGAGGCATGGTGATTGTCAGTCTTCTTGAAGTAGGTGCTTATAAAACTTTGAGAAGCTATTTAGTTGCTTTTGAGAAATTTCTTAAAAAGAATCCTAAACGATTGAGTAGTCAAGTTGCCAAGCGATATGAGCGGTTTCTTGAAATTGTCCAACTCTTTTTGGAAGATAATATAGACCTCCCTTTAATTTCGGTAAAGCTGAATAGTTCAACCGCTATTTATGCTAGAAAAATATTGTTAGATAAAATTAAAGAAAGTAGCAGGTAGTTGCATTTTAGCAACCACCTGCTATTAAATTAGAAGTCTAGAAAATCGACTTCAATAATAAAAGGAGCATTAGAAAAATTCATAATTTTGAGTTTAGTATAGTGAATAATGCGGCTGCCCGACTATTTCGCACATAGTTTGGGTAGCCAATTTTTGCCAGAAATTGGAATAGTGAAAAGGTCAAAATAAAATGAGCCAAAATGTTTTGGTTCTTCGATAAATGTCTTAGAAAGCGATGTTTTGAGAACTTCGTGAGGGGGGATATGAGAAGGGCAAAAGTTCTTAAAACCTGCCCACTTTAAGAACTTTTTCCCCTCTCAAACCCCTCTCACGAAGTTCTCAAAGTTATATTCCAATCAATTCTATGAAATTTATCAAGGAATCAATATGGCTCAACTTATTTTGACGCTTTCACATAGAGATCAATTCAAAAAATCATTTTACAACGATCTTTTGGGTCGTCAAATCAAATGCTGTTTGTAGGATAAGGACGTAAGTACCCGAAGGAAAACTGGACATATCTAATTGCTCTTGATGATGCCCCTCTTCTGTAGCACTTTGATTCACAATAGATTTTATCTTTTTCCCTGCTAGGTCATAAAGATTGATTGTGACAGTAGTGGGTGCGGCCAATTCATAGTGTACAGTGGTAACGGAATGTACAGGATTGGGGACAACTGTTAAAGCTTGCGTATAAACTGGAGGCACTTCTACATTGATCGTACTGGTAGGTGGTGTTACGGATAAAGAAATGGGTTCGTCATTCGCATCTGCAAAGGAAAATACCTGATCTACTTGTGAACTAAAATTCTCCGTTTGAACACCATACCACATTGGAAACTCTCCGAAGAAAAAATTCACATTATTACCTATTGTTCTAACATAATCTCTATCAATTTCCTGAATAGTCACGTAATTTTGATCTCTTCCCTCATCGGTCACATAAGCAATGTAGTCATCATTAGGAGAAAAACAAGGCGCACCAACTAGAGAATAGTCGCTATAAAAATTATTAGTAGTAATAACTGCAGATTCCTTGTTTTCTATATTATATAGTAGTACCTGCGCAAGTCCTTTTTCCTCATCAACTACGTCAAAGGCAATTAAATCGTTAGAAAGATTGGAAAAAATAGGATTACCTAAAGAGAAGCCCTCTCGAAGATTTCCAAATGGTTTCACTACTCTACCGTTCCCAAATCTTCTATTAGTATAGTTCCACACGTTTATAATACCAATATCCCAAAATCCTTTATTATTCCTTTTATTATACGCGTCATAGATAACATATTGCCCTGTAGGATCGAACTGAATCATATCTAAATATTCGGGAATATCATCTAAATAGCCAGATGAGGAAGATGGGGAATAGATGTCAAAATCTTTAGAAGTACCTGATGCTACATCATACACCGTAAGAAGAGGCTCATGAGGAGACGTTAAAAAGGCAAATCTTCCAAAATTGCTACTCACCGCCACCTTATACCACTCCCTGCCATCGCTGGGTTTATCAAATAGTATTTTTGTATTGGTATCAGGATTATCATCTGTTAAGTCTATTATATAAATATTTTGATCTGCTCCTACAAAAACCCCATTTTTTCCTGTTCTTCCTACACTCAATCGAGGATTAAAATTCTTATTACTTTTAGCTCGATAAGAATTATTTCTAAGATTAATTGCTCCCATAATAGCTTGACCACCATCCTTTGTCTTAGTAAGTATATATTGGTCACTCGTAGCAATAGGGGCTACTCTATCTCCACATTTGTAGGGACTACTAGCAATAATACCTACCGAATCGAAAGCTGCCGCTGCCGCTACCGCCACTGAAGGCTCCTGCTTATATAATTGCTCTGCCGCATAAATTACTGCATATCGGCAATCTATAAATTGAGCGTTACGTGGTATATATTGCGTAAGTGCTTTATAGTAAACTTGTTCTGCTTTTTCTTTTCCTACCGCTTTTGCAAAAAGATAAAAAGCATGATTCGGTATACCAGAATTAATATGTACTCCTCCTTTATCTGTGTATACATCTAAACAGCGATACTCCGACATGTGGCTAGGCTGCCAACCTAGTGCACCTCTAGGAACACCATTATTAGGGTCTGCCAGATTTCTCATTGACCCACTTGCAAATACATCAGGGTTTATTATATGCTCTCCTAGTTTCCAATCATCTCTATCCACCATCACACCAAAAATATCTGCAAAAGATTCATTTAAAGCCCCAGGCTGAAATCCACTAATTAAACCAACACTACTTTGAACAACACCATGTGTCATTTCATGAGCCGAAACATCTAATGATCTAGCTAAAGATCCTTCCCGAAAAAGAGTATTACCATTTCCATAAAACATCATTCTATATTCCCGACTCCAATAGGCATTATCCATTTTAGTATCATTAATTAGGGACGTAATGTTTCCACCTTCCCCATCAATGGAATTTCTACCAAATGTGTTATAAAAATAGTCATAACAGATACCTGCATGATGATGTGCAGAGATCGCTGCTCGGTCTGTAAAATTGTTATCAGTAGTCAATACATGAGAAATATCTTGCAGCGAATTAGAAAGTTGCCGATCTAAAGTAATAATAGCTCCTTTTTCTCCTCCAGGTACAGTCGAATATGGATCAAACATCGGTTTAGAGCCATCTATTAGGTAATAATATTGACCGTTATCATAAACATTCACTGTTTGACTGACTCCATTGAGGTCTTTGGCAATACTAGTAGTTGGTCCATGAAAAGAACAAGCTTGATTGAGTTTTTGTAGTATTGTTCCATCTTGCACATCAATCATAAATAACCATTCCTCGTGGTCTGTTGTATGAAATTCTACTTTCCATGCCAATTCAAAGGTATTGGTTGTTTCATTGAAATAATATAATAAGGTTGGTTTGTGTTCTTCTACAGCAGGCAGTATTGCTCTTAGCTGCACGGGCAATTCAAATTTTTCTTTTCCTACAAGCTTGCTAACAATTTCCATCGCAGTTTCCTCAGAAATAACAACTGATTCCAAAGGGATATTAGGGCTTGCATGGTATCTACCATTAAAAGCATAGACTCCTTTGGCATTCGCATGAACAATTACTTCACTACCCCATATTGGCAAATTGTTCCAGTATTGTTGCAATTTGATATGGTTATTCCCTTGTTTATCAGGCGTGGTTTTTACTTCTTTAAATTCCGTTACAGGGTCTTTTAGCTCTAAAATAGTTTTATATTCTTGCAAGAAATGAATAGCGATTGAACTTTGATCGTTCCGTCTGCTACTACTAGCATTATTAGTGGTTAAAAATTGATTATTGTTTCCTTTAATAAATATGGGAATATTATGTTGATCTCTATTAATAAGGAGGTCTTTTTCCTGCTCCTGTCCAGTTAGAGAGGCTGGAGGAGTTGCCACAGATTCATCAAAGAGGTGACTTAAGGCATCTGTTGATTGCTTGGGCGTGGATTTTGCGTCCTCTGCCAGTTTCTGTAAAAAGGCTTTCGCTTCTGGGTGTATAGTCAGCTTAGTAGGCTTCCCCTCACTATTCCCCCTGACAATCTTAGAATCGTCTTTAGCAGTACGGTATTTTAAAGTATGTTCTACCTGTCCCCAAGCTATGATGTATAGTAATGATAGTAGGACTGTTAGGCTATATTTTTTCAACAAATTAACGTAACATTTCATAATAATGATAATTTTAGACAATACCTCTCCCCTTACAATTACTTTGGGTAAAGGCATTGATTAGTGGTACTATTCAGGTTGATAATGGAAATAAAGAAGGAAGAATCTACTCAACTTTGACTATTACTCCTACAGGTCCTGTTTGCAATTCTCTTCTTTCTTTCAAAACTTAAAAACAAGATTTAATTAATTCTTACTTTATAATACCAATCTCTTAAAAAGGTCTCCCTGTTTTTATTCGTTTTATTGAAAAAAAATAAATACTACTTTCTAGAGAACGACAAAAATCTTGTGTAAATGCGGTAAGCATTTGTATCCGTTCAATTCTCACTGGTGGAGCAGCTGTAACACAACTCTAAAACTTAGGCAGATTTAGGACGCATAATCTTTTTGACCCTGCCCAAAACAAATCCATGGGATCAATAGCGTAGAAAACAACCCCGTGATACCCGTTCAAAATACCCCCTTCACAAAAGATTCCACCCAAACGTCCTCCCCTATCTGAACCTTACAATAATAAAGACCCGACACCAAAGTCTCCGCTGACAATCGAACCGTATAAGCTCCCTGACCAACAGATTTTTGATAAGATAAATTCTGAATTTTCTTTCCTTCTACTGTATAAATGTCAACAAACACCAGTCCTGCTACTGCCACCTCCAACGCAACTGTAAAATCCTCCTGTACAGGATTAGGGTACATCTGGATAGTAGAAGTTGGATCAAGTGTAGCGGAAGTAGTTACCGCATTATTCTTATTGTTTGCCATTCTATCGGTAGCAGCGGCTACTATACTATTGGGCATACAATTCTCTATGCGAGCTGTGAAATTACTCCCTGCTACCGCATGAAAATTATTCGTTAAAGTAATAGATTCTGCTGCTACAAACTCAACGTTATTAGTTGCAGAGATGGTAGCATTAGATTGAATAGTTTGATTTGTTTGATACAATTCTTTTTCTATCCGATTAATACTTAAAGGGCTACTATTGCAAACTCCATTAGAAGCAGTTACATTGATTTGAAGACTGGTAGAACAAGTAACGCCTTCTGCATCCGTCATGACCGCTCGTAGGGTATAAGTGCCTTCTGGTAAATTCATTAATGCGCCTGTATTTGCCCAAGTATAAGGCGGGGCACTTATCGTACTCACCAATAAATCTCCGAGATATAAAGCAACTTGACGGATGTTACTCGTTTCGCTAGTAGGCGCAACGCTTACGGTGGGATTGGCAGGTGCTGAAAAAGTTTGCCCATCTGTCAAATTACTAAAAGTAACACCAGGACAACTAAAAGCAGTGAAGCTGACCTTGCTCAGTCCCCTACAAGTTATCATCTGATCTAAAGAAGTAATTAGGACATATTGAGCTGTGATTGTAGGCATATTGGGCAGATCAAAACCACCATATTTTCCAAGCCCTGTTGCGAGATTCCAAGTATAAGTGCCTAGTTCTTGCCACTGAACACCGTCATTAGAGTAATCAATAACGACTTGCTCAAAACCTAGATCAGTATCATTAGCAACATTATAATTCCAGATGTGCATATTGCTTAGGGAATACGCTTCCTTGAAATTATATTGTATCCAATGATTCGCATTTCTAGCTGGATTAGGATTTGGGCTAAGAGGCGCACAAGATAGCCAAGCATCTGCTGCTCGATTATCTACTTGCATCGTTGTTTCGCAAGCATCGAAACTAGGATAAATAGCGGCAGGATCATCACAATCTTCTGGTCCTGTACAAGGCGTGCCTACACAGTTACAATTGCCATCCCACTGATCGTTAGCGGTCATTGGATTATTGTCATTACAAACATTTCCGTTTTTTAGACAAGCTGTTTCGCAGGTATAATCGAAGAAATAAAAAGTGGGTAGTCGTCGCCAAGTAGCATCTGTATGTTGTGGACCATTCCAAAAAAGGCCATAATAACTACTATAGTCTCCACCAGCTTGATAAAGGAATTCTGTATAATAGTATTTTCCTGCTTCTAAATAAACACCTGTCAGTGTTTGTTCCGTCTCTGAGGTGTGACCAAAAATACCTGTCTCCCCTCTAGATAATATAGAATTAGCCGTTTTATTAGCTTCGGTATCATCCGAGCTTAAATAAAACAGTGTTTCTCTGTTACCTGTGGTGTTAAAACTATAATTGCCCGTAACGGGTACACTCAAATAGGCTTGTATGCGAACGCCATAATTATTCGTTTCGTCTGCTGAGTGCATTGTTTGTTGAAACCAATCTTCTGTTAGCGGTTGTAAACGGTCGGGTGCATTGGGATAATTCTCCGCAGCATATAATTCTTCAAATAGGGGACTACTGCCTATTTTTTGTACCCCTTCATACAGGTATGGTTGCAGGAGGTTTCTTTCACCAACACAGGTATTGGCTGTAATCGGATCGCCGACACAATTACAATTTCCATCTGCTTGGTCATTGATCGTTTGGGCATTGCCATCATCGCAGGGGGTTCCTCTATTTGTGCAAGGATTGGTGCAAACATCTGCTAAGTATTCAGAGGTAATTGAGGACCAATCAGTTGTTTGTAAGCCTCCTAAAAAAGTTGTTTTCCACTGAACACTGGTAAAATCCATCCAACCAGATTTTGTATAATTGAGTTCAAAATAATAATTTTGATTCGCCTGTAAAAATATAGGGGTAGTTGTAGCGGAAAGTCCGCCTTCCTCTGTTTCTTGATATACAGCTGCTACCAATTGGGCATTTGCTGGGTTTTCATTTGTGCTTAATAGAAAACGGGTTCTATCATCTCCTGTTAGATTAAAGCGCACTTCTCCGCTAACAGGTACTCGAATATACCCTTTGAGTTGCCCACCAAAACGTTGATCAAAATTGGTAGGTGTTGTCAAGGAATTAAGTACTCGAACTCCGTCTGGTCCATTTGGAAAACGATCCGAGCTATATAATTCTTGGAAGTCTGTAGTTGGCAAGTTTCGCCAATAACTCCAAGTGACTTGCCCTTCGGTACCGATACATTGGCTAACAGCGGCTTGATAGCTGCTTAAAAATAATAGGAGTAGGAATATATTTTTCATGTAATAAGGTATCAAATTTTGTACTGTAGTCACCCAATTTATTGGGTAGACTTATAGGAAAGAGAGGAATAGTTTTTTATCAGTCAGCCCAATAAATTGGGCGACTACTTAAATAAACCAAGCGGGGTACAACCTGAACAACTACTAGTCGCGCTATAAAAATTAGAAATATTTGGTAAAATATAATTCAAATCATTAGGGGAGACCCCAAACCAAAGTGCTAAGTCTGCATAAAATTCATCCACAGAAGTAGTTGGGATGAGGCGACCTCTTTGATCTAAATTTAGGGGATTATTGTCCAAGCGTAAACTAGGATACGTACCCTGTATTTTTCCACCATCTACCGCCCCGCCCATAATAATTTGATTACCTCCCCAAGCATGATCAGAACCATTGCCATTAGAAGAAAGGGTTCTACCAAAATCAGAAATCGTAAAAGTGGTTACCTCGTTTTCTTTACCCAAAGAAGTCAAAGATTCATAAAACTCTCCTAAGGCATCGCTTAACACAGGCAGCATTTGACCTTGGCTATTCAAAACATCTCCGTGATGATCCCAACCGCCAAAAGTGGTAAAAAATATTTGGCGGTTATTGCCTAAATGTTGTTGTACACTAATCATTTCCGAGATCATCCGCAAATCTTGTGATAATCGAGTATCACTAAAAGTAGCAGTACTATCTGGTTTTTTAGCCAAAGCCGTTTTAAAGAAATTAGTACTCTCAAAAGTCTGCCGAGTCAGTCCACTATAGGTATCTTGGAAAATATTACTATATACATCTTCTACCATTCCATGGATCGCATTATCTCTACTTTCTGCCAAATAGCCAGCATTGCCCCAAAACGGTAAAGTACCAATGTCTAAATTAGTCGGTGTAGCGGTATTCGATACCGAAAATTCTACAACGGTCTTTCCAGCTTGAAAACGATTTTTTCCAGCCAAGGAAATATTCATCGACACCCCATTCGTCGTTTGCATATCCTTCATAATATCTGCTATTCTGCCACCCACGCCTACCGCCTCTCTATTTTGTGGTACAGAGGTTTGCCATTGCATAATTTGATCGGAATGAGAAAAAAGCCCTAGTGGTAATTTTTTATTTCCAGATTCATAGTCCGCAATATTGGCAATTGGTTCTATGAGTGTCCCTATATTCGAAATAAAGGAGAGTTTATCTTCATTAAATAAATCCCTCACCCTAGTCATGCCGCCATGAATGCCAAAAGTTTTCCCGCCAGTATTATGTGGCGTGATGGGTAATAAAGTATCCTGCCCTAAGGCTAAACTGCCTCGTACTTCTTTGTAGGTATTAAATGCTGCTGTATCTGTTGGTACCAGCATATTAAAAGAGTCTGCCCCACCTGCCAATAAAATGCAGACCATTGCTTTATAATCGCCTGAATTATTCAAAATATGTGGTCGAGCGGAGAGGGTGTTTATCATTCCCAAATTGAGGACGGAAGATAAAAAAGCAGTCGAACCAAGAGCGGCACAGCTTGCTTCTCCGAGGAATTTTCGTCTGGATATATTTCTTTTTTTACGCATAATTCTGTTTTTTAAAGAAAGTAATAAGTAGTAGGTATTAAGTAGTAAGTATTGGCATGTTGACAATTGAACTTTGTTGTGTATCTTTTGTAAAAGAAGAGACCCAGATTATCTATATGCCTTATTCACTTTTCGTCTTTTTTCTCCAAGTTTAATGTTAGGGAAGAGGAAAAAAATAACCTGCCAGATGGTATTGTTAAAACAATAATACAAAATAGACAGGATGGTACACGGAAATCTCTGCGAGATTTACACGGATA
>JAYJMJ010294293.1:0-10521 GCA_036873875.1 Laminaria ephemera
CTACTACTATTACTACTACTACTACTACTACTACTACTACTACTACTACTACTACTACTACTACTACTGCTCCTCTTACTACAACTGCTCCTCCTACCGCTACTACTGCTATATGTCACTAGGGAATAGGGCCGGCCCCTCCGCCCCTGCCATATTTTAGAAATACGAGATCAACGGATTATCACGCAGTACATGCCGTACGAGGTATTAGGTTCCCCTTCGGGATGGGGTTGACTTGATATCCTGGGGGCGTCGCAAGTCGAAAATGGTGAACACAGGCGTTCCAAGGAGATGTACCTGGTATGATATGAGCTACTACTGCTTTTGCTCCTTTTGTGCTGTGCTTCGTATACCTGGTATGGTGTCCGACGATGTGTGTTTGACTGTTGGATTGAACGCGAAAATGTTGTCGTGGTTGGATCTCCTGCTGTGCACCAATCACACACACACATCTACCGTGACTACAGGAGCAAAGGCAAGAGCTTGAAGCACGGCTGCTGTTGTACCGCTGCTGCTGTACTGCTGGTGCATACGGTACTGATTTCGTCGCTTCGAGGCTGCGTGGCTGCTTCTGAAAAAACAAACCACCGCTCTTCTTGATCGTTTTGTGGGTGTGCCTATAATATGACAGAACACAATCCACTCACACATAGAGAAGCGCGCACACACACACATACACATACACAAAAGGCACCGTCCGTGACCGTCACAAAGGAGAGGGCTCACAGCGATGCTACTGTTGTACCGTGAATGCCACCAGTACAGAGCTTGGAGGGCCATGTGTGGTGCAACAGCAGAGCAGCAGAGCGACAAAAAACAGGAAAATACGGGTTTCTATGAGCCTATGCTGCTGCTGCTGCTGTATGCTTCGTATACCTGGTATGAGGTCCGACGATGTGTTTCGCGACAGCAACACCCAACATCAGGTAGCAACAGCAGCAGGCAGCAGATGCAGCGAAACCAGCAGCAGCCAGTAGCAGCTAGCAGAAGCAGAAGCAGCAGCTCGGTTGGTTCTTTTTTATATTGCAGGGGTTTCCATCGAAAAAACTGTGCGTTTTGGTTGTGTTTTGTGTACGTCCAAGTTCGCGACCGCTGCATAGGAAGCCGTGATCGACCGTCCCCGCCATGGTCTTTCGTTCGTCCACACAACGGCCATGGCAGATGACGACGGATCCGAGCGTATGCCGTTGTCTCTGTTGCTCGGGATGCCCTAGATCGCTGTCCAGCTTGGTGCGTAAAAACACACTAAATCCGAGGTAAACCATCCAGGAAAAAGACCCCATTTTTTTTCTTCTAGCTCTTATAGTATTGAATGATATGTGTACCAATGAACAATTCATAGCGGTTTCTCTTAAGCGTATTTAATAGGTAACTAGCTTTCAAAGCTTGCATAGGGAGGAAGGAGGGCGGGTGTGGGGTTGTCGTCCGTTCGTTGTACAATTGTATATGAGATGGTACGTCGAGGGTCGGGGTTTGGTATAGACAGAGCTGTACCACTCGGCCTTTTTTCTGATATAGTAGTATAACCAGGTAGTAGTCTATATATATGTGTGTACATATGTACCAAGGTATGTTTCATAGCGTTTTGTTTAGCGTCTATAGGTGACTTGATTTCTAATCTTGCATAGGGAGGAAGGAGGGCGGATGTGGAGGGGGTGTCGTGCTTCCGTTGTGCTCTGTGTACGGCATGGTTACGTCGTGCGCCGGGGATTGGCAAAGAGACAATCGGCATGTTTCTCCCTGTGGCATTCCATATGCCGTATGCCTCGAGTAGTTGCCTTCATTTTTGTGGATCATGACTTCAATATTATATACCGGTTACATGTTTACGTTGCACCATCATGTATGTGTGCCCTTCCAAAAGCCTATCCTGGCCAGCATCCCCACACCAAAGGGAGTACAGAGTACACCAACACGTCGGGTGTCTTGTTCCATCATCTCCCGATTTTTTTGTACTGACATGCACCCCGCAGCTGTTGTTTTTAGCAGCGCTTGTTATTCACCGGCGGGCGCAGTACAGCAGCAATAACTATCTCGTGTGTTTTGTACCTGGTACATGACTTGTCCACTATGCTATATACCTGGTATTCCTTACGTTTGATCATTACCTGTTTTTCGACTACAGGTTTTCGCTTTCGAATGTAGCATCCAGAGGAGGGGGCGGGGAGTATAACACCGTCGCCCCCCTTTTAGTTTTTACGTTGCATGTACCCTCTTCGTCCAATTGCACACCCTGCTGTGTACGCAATAATACCTACACAAATAAGATATTTGTCGTATTTGTGGCGACGGCTGATGTTCTGTTTCTTTGAAAGCTATGCAGAAAGCTAGTATTTTGGCACCTTTTACACCCGACCGTAGTCCACACCATTCTACGTCCTTTGTACCGCCTAAGTAGTGCAAGAACCTCGTATTCTAACGGGTACCCGGTACAAATACCCGGGTAATCGGTCGCAGGTACCCGCCAATTTTGTGGCGGGCACCCGCTAATTTTGTCGCGGGTACCTGCCATACCCGCCGGGTACCCGTTACCCGGGTCGGGTGATGGGTTCAAATCCTGGCGGGTACCCGTTAGTGGCGGGTACTCGGCGGGGTGCAGCTCTAGTGCCGACTCAAAGCTCTACAGATTACTCCATAAATAGCAATACTGTGTACTCTATTGTACTCTAATCTCCAACCTTCCGAAGAATGAGACGGCGAATCGAGCTTCTCCTTAAGGACAGGATTAAAGCTTGGCAAATGGCTGGAAAGCTGAACATTGGAATCTTGGCACGGAGATCATTCGTTGCTCTACGAAGAGCGGTATACCCGAATATCCAAGATCCAGAAAAATGAACCCGCGAATCGAACTTTGTCCGCGGGAGATTTAAGCGGACGAAGCATAAAAGGAAAGAGCGAAAGAAAGGCCCAGGCCGGGGTCGTGGCCACGAGAGAGGTGGCAAGGCTGTTTACCTGTCCATCCAAGACCAAGACGTACGACGACAGTTCAGGTGGAGGCGGAGAGGTCAGCTCGATATCCGAAGGCGGGAATCGTCATACGATGGGGCCGAGATGATACTGGATGTGTGGGAAGAAAGGACATTTCCTATGAACGTGCCATGAAAAGCTCTAAGTGGGGAGGAACACGACACGGGGTTGACGTTTTCCCGTCGGTGAAGCAAGAGGTCGTGCTATTAATAGTGCTAACGTTCGGGTCTTTGGGTATCTCGACCTCGATGAAGATGGGGTAGTTGCGGCCACAGCGTCCATAACTGTTGAAAAGACAGGCGAGTGTCGAAGGATAGGGATGCAGGAGTTGACCCAGCAGGCGGGTAAGTCATAGATCGGCCATAGTGTGGTGGCGGATCGTCCGCATAGCTGGAGTGCTCTTCATAAGGCATGACGAAATGTCGAGAGCGTGGCTAGTCTTTGCACGACGGCGTTTATGGTTTTCGAATGAGAGGCTGCGATGATAACGCAATCGTGTTTCGGTCCGGCTAAACTTTGGAACTGCAACCACGTTTTGGGGACAAAATACTTGGAACTAAAGTAGAACCATTATTGCAGCGGTAAACGTCTGGTTCCTTTGCGGCTGTGCATTTACAAGTGTGTTGCTCTATTGATCGGAACCGTTTCCAAACCAAGAATTCCGATTTATATACGTTCATTCCGTGGGAATGGGTGTCCAAGTTTCTATATTTTACGGCAACCTCTCGTGTCCTTATCAACACCGGAGCCATCGAAGCCGCCGGAATCGCTGGCCTTCCCGCCGCTTTCTGCCTCTTGGTCCTCGTCGGTTGGTACAACAACCTCCTCCTGCCACCATCACCGCCCGAGTCACTGAAGCCGTCGCAGCCGCCTCCCGACGGTTATTTCCCTCGTGGTCCACGTCGGCTGACATAACAGCCTTTCCTGCCGCCATCACCTCGTGAACCGCCACAGCTGCCGCAGTCGCCTCCCCGCTGCCCTCGCCGCCGCTGTCTGCCTCTTTGTCCAAGTCGGCTAGCAGCAAATAGCGGCGGGCAATACCGCGGGGAGGCGGCTACGGCGGCTTTAGCGGCTCATGCGGGGATGGCGGCGGAAACGACTGTTGTGTCAGCCGACGTGGGCCAAGAGGGAGACACTGGTGGGGGGTACGGCGGGAAGGCGGCTGCAGAGGTTTCGGCGATGATGGCGGTGATGGCAGCAGGAGAGATTGCTCTTCCGGCCGAATAAACAGGGGTAAGTTAGGCGGCTGAGGCGGGAGTTGTCCAGGAAATTGGAGAACGGCATCACTGCGGGGGGTGGTGAAAGCGGCTGGCAGCCAGTACTGGGGATTTGGTGGTGACGATCAAACTCAGTGTAATCGGAGTGTCGCCGTGTTAAGGGTGAGCGCACCAATGTATGATTGCGCGATGCCAGTAGTGAGGGTTATTTTCCAGATGTACGTGCAGGGCTACATCTTCCTATTGAATGGCATGCGGTATGTTTTGATTTTGTTGGCGACGTTCAATATAGGCCTCGCTGAGTTCCCTATGTTCGATAACCGGCGTCTTAAGTCGTCATGAAGGCCCAGTCCGCCATCGTGTTCTTCCCGTCTAAACTGTGATATGGTTGTTCCTTCAAGGTGCCACTCCTAAGGCCCTTTCCGAACACCATGCAGATTCGAGAATCCTCCTCCCGGCGGGTGTAAGCCTCTCCGTGTTGAAGATGGGCCCCTTAAACTAGGAGAGTGCATGGGCTCGAACGTGGGCTTTTGCTGGTTTGGGTTTAGGATGCGTGTTACATCGATTTCGCCCAAATGCTTACGCGTAATTACGTGAAAACAGCCTTTTGTAAAACTTACGCGTAGTTGTGTCAACTGTCAGGGGACTTTCGCAATTATCCCCCCGAGGGTGAAAGAGTCGGATTCCCGGTGCGGTTATGCTTTTTGTGGTTAGGCTGGAGCTCTGTTGGTCTGCTGAATACTATTAATAACACACTCTACGTACATATATACTCACCCTGTAGCAACGGTACGGCCTGTCGACGTTGTGTGCTGTGCACCGTGCCTTGGTCATGTGTACATTGCGTGCAGTACAGCTGTATCGGCGCATACAGCTGTGCTTTCCCCCTCGTGTGTATCGTAGAACACACGAGAATGCCTGATCATAAACAATCAAGACAAAAGGTTGATGTGTGCCGATGACATGTTTTTGCCCATGCTTGCATTGTTGTCCTCCTCGCATCACAACCAAAGATCGCTTCCGAATTCTGATGTTCTACTCTTCCCCTCTTCCTCTCTGCTGAGGTGCCGTGTATTAATGAATTTATTGGGTTTTCTCCCACCTAATTTAGCGTTTCTATGTAAGGGATACGGGGACATACGTAAATACGAATGTAGGCTACGCTACGGTAGGAGGTCACTTTTAGGGCTCGTGCTAGTGATGTCTATCCTAATTTTGTTTTTGCAATCTTAAGCGTTTCTGCCTCTCGGTTTCACCGTATGCACCGCCACTATGAATGTTTTCGTTATGCTGCGCCAACAAAATGGGTTTTAATCCGTTTTTGAGCAAGGTGTAGAGCCACTTGCGCGAATGACCTACACTCGGTAGTGAAAATGGTGGTACAACATAACATCCCCCCCACCGTACCCTTGGTCTACGGGGCAAAAGCCAGCTAAGGCCACCTCTGGTCGGTTACGCGCAAAAACCGTTTACGCCGTAACACGCATCCCTGGTTTGGGTGGCTGGTGGGGATCGCGTGGAAGTCGCGGTTGGTTGTCTTGGAGAATAATAGAACCTACATGGGGCCAGATGACCCCAAGGTGGTACCTTATACACATACAGATGGGACGCTCTAATATACGTTGCCTTCACGTTCCCCGAGGACTCGGGTATTTAGCAACCCTAAGCTGCAAGAAAAGCGGTTGAATAGGACTCCTCACGCTATGCCTTGGCAAAGCCACCCGGTTCTGAGCCGTCGGTTGCGTTGGCCGGCAGATGCTGGAGAGCCATATGATACATTTCGACCTTTACTTTGTTGGTTGTCCTCAGGTTCACGACGGAGATGTTCCATCGGAGAATAGGGAATTCCATACTTGATGAGGGATTATTGCAGTAGGGATATGCATATGTTTTTGCGGGGGAAAGGGAGTATATTATCCCGCCGGGTAACTTTCTGGCTTATGATGGGTTGCCATGTTGTGACCCTTGCCTCACTCGATGGTTCGGTAATATATCCATGCGTTTGTGTGGTCATCTGGCAGTTTATCTCGTCCCGTATCCAACTGTGCAATACCTGTCAACGCTTTGAGGGGGTTAACTAACATACTTCCATGCAGGTGTCCTTGCAAAACGTTTAGGAGACGGATGTGGTCGGGGAGGTTCTCTGTTCGGGATAGGGCTTCGTGCGGACGGCCTCGGTGACGCGAGGTTCAGCGTGAGCCCCCGCCACGAAGGCCCTGTGCTCGGGATCGGCGTCTTTTGTGGTATCAAAGTAACTCCCTCCACTCTGAGCGCGCACGTTTATCCAAGAGCGGCGGCCTTGAAGATTTGGACCCCAGGGGCAAGGTACTGCAGTCCGCACGAGAGGGAATCAATATCCGTCGCGCGGAGAAGAAGCGTGGAAAACACTCGCCCAACGTTTCGAAGGTAAAGAACGGCAAGGGCAAGAAGAAGGAGGAGCACGAGAAGAGGGACACATGCGAGAGGAAAGAACAGCATGCTACGGTGTCGCGTTTGTTTATGGAGGCAGATAAATGCGGTCTGGGGGCGAGAGTGTGAAAATGGTGGAGGAATACTGGTGGCGGCAACGCACATGCCCTTAACAAGCTCTCTGGAGGACAGGACCTCGATATTGCGCGTGGTTTCAGCAGGGTACCACGGTTGCGCAGCGGGTAGTTGTCGGCCAACTCGCCCAGGCTAGCACGCAGCGGTACGCTGCTAGCCTGGGCGAATTGACCCACACCTACATGTTGTGCCACCCCCATACCCAACTGATATCATGCGCAATGCCCCGGTCCTGTCCTCCAGATAATGTGCTAAGGGCATGCCGGTCGCCACCACCGTTTCCCCCCCACCATTTCCACACTCTTACCCTGTAGCCACACTTTTCTGCACCCAGAAACGTGTCCGTCCCCCTAGTATTTTGAACCTTCCTCTTGCCTTCGTTCTTTTTCTCGTGGTCTTCCTTCTTTTTGTCCTTGCCGTCCTGGGCTCTCGATACGTCGAGAGAGTGTTTCCCAGCATTCTTATCCACGCGACTGAGATCCACGTTCAACGCATTACTAACAATAGTATATTGCATATCGAGAGCGGTACGTGAACCTGCTCAACGCAAGTTAGAGACCCCGCAGATGCGGCCAGTATTACATAAAGAACGGGCGCTGTCGGTTTGGGTTTCTTAAGGCCCGCAACGACGGCTTCACCATCCGGGCGCACCCTCTCGTGAGACCCCCGACAGAAACGCGTCGACTATTGGCAGGTTATCACGACGCCGCCAAACGCTTCGCCACCGGAAGAGGAGGCGGAAGGGCCAGGGCCGTTCGACGGTTATGTCAACCGGCATTGTGACTGGAAGCTTCTGGGTTGGGGGGCGTAAACTCTTCGACCGCCATAGACACCGGGAGTACCCACAGATACATGGTAAAGTACGCCAACAAGGGAGTGTCTCGCAGTCAGTCAGAAAGGAGGCTATTAACTCAGCTTGTGACTGCCGCTGTCGCGCAGGAAACCGGCGACGAGAGCTGACTAACGGCGCTCGGCGCGGTCACTACTGACTCTCGGGTAGCCCAGCCTAACTTCAGCAAGCTCGTCAACCGGGGCCGTCATGCCACAGATACAGGTTCTTTGGATCAGCTGTCGCAGATGGCACGCCCACCGGGACCGGACACTCTGCTACGGGGCGTGCAGATAACAGGTTCAGTTTAGGCTCATTACTGGAGTTTCCAGGAGGCTGGGGCTACCGCTGGCCTTCAGGCGCGGCCGTCGGACTCGCTCCGAGTCATACCCCTGTCCAAGTTCGTGGGGATAGCAAAATATAGGTGGTGGGTAATGAGGAATGTGTGGCGGTGAGGTGCTTGTGCCGCGACGTAGTTCACGTGGACACACGACACGCCTGCCCCAGAGCCGGAGCGTAGGTGAACCAGCACCAGCCGCTTTTGCACTATATCTCCTACACCTTGAAGCGGCTGGAGATCGCCCACCATGCCAAACGCAGGAAGCCCGTTACGGTGGATGGAAACCCTGAGGATGGGCATCATTATAGGAAAGGATGTCTTCGGGGACTCGCCGGACCCGAAGAACCGCGACAACGCCATCCTACCAGATGTGAATCACGCAGACCCGCAAGTGCGGGTACATGAGTGTGGCGGCAGCGCTGATCACGACGAATCAACTGCCTCTACCTCCAAGACGCGCACGCTCCAACACCACGCTCGTCCGGGACAAGAGTGCTTCGATGAGCGAGGGAAAACCTTGCCAATTTCTCGCTGGAAATCTTTGGGCGTCTCGGGAAAGAAGGTACAGTAGCAGCTTCATCGGCCAGCTAGCGGCAAGTGTCGTGGAGGGAAGGGATAAAGGGTCCTTCGCCAGAGAGGAAATCTGAAAGGAGAGCCTGTTGCAAGTAGTCTCGGTTACTACACAGGTGGCCATCTCAAGGGGGTTGTCTAGCTTCAAAATCCAAGTAAGGGGTCACCAGGAGGCCAGGAGAAGCAGGGGGCCAGGGGAGCGACACATAAACATTAATGGCGTGGGGATGGAGCCTGGATGCGGTTTAGGAGGCAACCATGCAAGGTACATTGATATGCCGTACTGTATGACAAAGGTATAGTAAGGGCAACAGGGAGAGTAGACTGATTTTAAGCTACTGTAGAGGACGGTAGAGAAAGTTAATGTAAATCATGGAAGTAAGGGGGATAGGTTCCGGGATCGTCGGAGGGTATGAGCCCTCGTCCGCCTGCGCGAGCAGGTTGCTCCCTGTGCGCTACAACGATGTTGGATTGGGGACGCTGAGTAAGCGCTGGGACAGAGGTAGGCTGACCAGGCCGAGGCAAGAAAGGTTGAGGTGCCTTCTCCATTTTCACTACCACTTGTAGAATAATGTGGAAAAGGCAACCAGGTATATCATAACGAGGCCAGCGGGCAAGTTTAAATTTTGAAACAATCAGGGCTGTCCTCGGTATTTTTTTTGTATATTCTGAGCACAATAGAATGGTCGACCAAAGCATCACAGAACGGTCGACTAGCTACTTCCTACGCTGAGACGTCTCCATTTCAACGGTATGTGCGTGTTCTTCAGATTAAATCTGATCTGTACACCCATCTACGTCCAGCACAACCAGTGTCCGTGCCGATGCCCCCTAGAGAGACGAGCTCTGTGGTCACAAACTACAAGACGGACAGAAATACACATTGCAAATACAGCAAGGTGATTTGGCCATGCAATGACAACCGCAATGAATACGAGGGCGGAACATACGCAAGCCAGCACACCAGAAAATATCTGCAAGGAAGAAAAGAAGAATAAGATAGAAGAAAAAACAAAAAGGAAAAAAGAAAAATGGAAAGAAAAAGGGAAAAAGGAACGCAGGATAGAGTTTACAATGGGCATTCTAAAACCCGTATACTTAATTTGTACGGCGATTAGTATACCATGCCAAAATTCATATAGCTAAAATAAAAAATAAGCAAATAAGGCAACACGTTATGGAATAACGAATACTGATCTTGTTTTTTCTCCAGATCTTCCCTTTCCTACCTACTCAATCAAGTCAATTTTCCTCGCGGAGAGCTTAAAACCGGCCATTATCTTGACGCCAAATGTCCGAGCTCTCTTCCAGGGCTGTCCAGCGAACCTATCCATTACTACAGGGGCAAATAACCTCATTTTTACGACGGGGCAAGATTCGTCCAAGACGTCGAAAACCCCGATATTTTCCATATATCTGCCCAAGATACCGAAATTGAGAGTATTTTTGCAGATGTTGATTCCCTCGGGGGTTTTTAAATAACTTGAAATAAACCCCTGTAGCAATGATGGTTAGGGTCGTTGGAAAGCCCTGAAAGAAAGCTCGGACATTTGTTGTCAAGAGAATGGCCGGTTTTGCGCTCTCCGCGAGGAAAATTGACTTGAGCAGGTAGGAAGGGGAAGATCTGGAGAAAAAACAAGATCAAGATTCGTTTTCCATAACGTTTGGCCTAAACAAGGACAAGTTGCTTTGGTCATGCTTACAATAAGCAAGCCAAAAAAACTTGATTAAGCATGCCTTTTTTATTTGCTTAGACCGGTGCTTGTGGCAAGCCGATATTTAGCAAAAAAGTTTCCAAACTGTTTTTTAGAATTGTTTGCTGAAAGATTTCTCGTACGGTCGCTATGATTGAGAAACAATGATAAAAATATTTTTTCTGGCTCTTCTTTTGTCAAGCGGTCCAATTCGTCAATTTTCATCAAGCCTCGGTCAGCGTTGTCCAACAACCACGATTGACCTTCGATCTCGAGATAGAGGCAACCCACGACCAGCCCTCTTCCTTCCGGACAAGGTCACATGAGTGTAGGTGACAGCCCCGAAGAGTTCATGTTGAT